>KV014930.1:82197-92625 GCA_001598015.1 Dorcoceras hygrometricum | reverse complement strand
GAACTTCTTGCTGCGTCCTCTTGTGATCGGTCCCGAGGGCAATGCTAATGGATACCGTCGTATAGCTGGGATTGCATCATCCTTCCCCTCTTGAGAAGGATTTGTCCTCAAATCTTGATCGTGACCTATCGTTGAAGCTCTTTAGCCTCTTCTGGATTGCACCTATATGCTGGACGGTTTGGGCAAATCACTCCCCGGCACCAAGTCAATTTGATGCTCAATCCCTCTCGGGGGTGGTAATCCTTCCGGCAGCTCTTCGGGAAACACATCTTCAAAGTCCTGCAAAAGAGTAATAATAGTGCTCGGCAGTGATCCGGCTATGTCACTTGTGTCTAGGAGGATCTCCTTGTAAATAAGTAACACAAGTGGACCTTTTGAATGCAAAACACCTCTTATGAGTCCAAACTTTAAGGTATTTGAAGATTGATTCACGTGGACCGAAAAAGACAAAAAGTGGAAGAAGGAATACTCAAACTCGAGAAAGACTTACGATGAGTAAAGTTTTTTTTTCTTTTTCTTTTCCTTCTTTTCTTTTTCTTTTTCCTTTTCTTTTCTTTTCTTCTTTTAAATCACAACGAAAAGAAAACGATCAATCTTAAACGAACCTTCAAAGGAACTCGTCTTTGACAATCCGTGCGAAGATCAACCGACAAACTTAGGATGTGTGAAATCCTTTTCCGTATGAATTCTCAAAGGAAACAAAAATCACAACGAAAAGAAAACGATCAATATAAAACCAACCTTCAAAGGAACTCGTCTTTGACAATCCGTGCGAAGATCAATCGACAAACGCCACAAAGTTATAGACTTTGATAAGTTTTATTTTTTTAAGGTAAACACCAATTTTGCAAGAAAGCAAAAGAATTTTATTCATAAAACTTCAATTATTTCGAAATACATCTCCTAATATATATATAGACTTGTTTCCAAGATTTCTAATGATTCTTTCCAACCTAGAATCCCTTTATATTAGGAAACAAATCTCCTAGTCATGGAAAGACTCAATCTCCTACCTTATCCCTTTATATTAGGAAACATATCTCCTTGTCATGGAAAGACTCAATCTCCTACCTTATCTAATAATATTTGAAAATCTTATCTTAAGGAAAGTAATTTAAAAAGCCAAAACAAACCAAATGTCCTACGCATGTGAAACCAAATGTCCTATGCATGCAGCGCATGCATGTACTCGGTTTTTTTTTGTTCATCTTCATTTGTTAGTCTTGGACTTGAATAATATTGACAATATAATCTCTTAATCCTCCAACTAGCATTTCATGTGCAGGATTCCCCTCTTCTTTAAACATTTCTTGGGTGCTCAAGACGAGTCCGTGAAGGGCTTCTTTGAACTTCTTGCTGCGTCCTCTTGTGATCGGTCCCGAGGGCAATGCTAATGGATACCGTCGTATAGCTGGGATTGCATCAAGTTTGATTTAACTCGTATTTTGATTATTGATATTTTGAATGAAGATTTGAGTTCACGCCCAAATTATTTCGAAAATTTTAAGCCCTGTTTTTACGCTTCCGTGATTATGTGCTTAATTGTGCGGTAATATTTGTTGATTTAGCACGGGGCCTGACATTTTTGGTATTCAGAGCTTAAACTAGGATAAGCTCGATTTCCTTTGATTCACACTCGAGTCGAGGCACAGAGTTTGAGCTTTTGATTGTGATTGCATCTGTGATTTCTATGATGTTGATATCTGCCTCTGTGTTATATCTGTTGGTTCTTACCTTGAGTTTTGATATTTGCCGCCGAGGAGAGGTAGAAGTAGAACCGTTAGGCAGGTAGTTGGGGAGTCTAGAGCCTTGGGCAGCGATGAGGATGTTGAGCAGCAGATTGTGCCTTTGCGTTGTGAGGACTAGAAGTTGTTAATTTGGTAATTTCTTAGTTAATCAGATCTGGGCGAGGATTAGCTAATAAGAGAAGTTAACCATCGGGTTTTCAGATTTGAAGGATTTGGTTTTGCCATTGGTGATTTTCGGATTTTCATATTTGGCGAAAAACAGATCAGATTTTAGTTAATCACTATCGGGTGGCTTAGAGAAGGTAAGCTATTAGGATTCCCGCGTGAGTGTTAGCGAGAATCAGATTTGAGGTGTTCCTCGGGTGTTTGAGTGATTCACCTTGATAGGGAAGTGAAAAGATGTCGTTTTGAGTACAAGGGATACGGTGTCTTTTTGGGTGCTAGTCAGATCTGGTGTTGCGAGAAAAAACAGATTTGATTAGCAAAGAGAAGTCAAGTGTTGGTCAACGGTACTGTGTGGACCGGTCAGGTTCGTGAGTTGGTGTAGACCGGTGCGGTTCAGAGTTGTCTAGATCTGGATGTTCGCGAGTAGGTCTTTTATGTGAGATCTGTTGTGTTAACCAGGAACCCGTATGCTACGTCGTTTTGATTATTAGCGCGACGTCGTTTGATGTTGGTGCGCTAGTATAGAGTAGCGGAGTTAAATCTGCAATAGTTGAGCCAGATCTGGGTAGCGCTGAGATCTGAATGGCCCTGAGATCTGACTATGTCGGCGATTGACTTTCATTGTATCTTTTACTTGAGGATTTAATATAAGTGTCGATTAACACTTAGAGAATTTCGAACCCGATATTTTCTTATCTTCTTCCCCGAGAACCCTCGATTAGTACTATTCATTCGAACCCTATTTCTTGAGATTGTCGTCAATTTACGCCACCGATTGGAGCAAGATTTGGGGGTGCTGAGCTCGTCTCCCTTAGGGCTTTTGATTGATACCAGTTTGGAGTTTTAGATAGAAGAGTTGAAGGAGCGCGAAGTTGTTACAGATTTTGATAACTTCACGATTGTTTTCCAGTGGTTCTTCCGTTTCTTTAGAGCTTTCGAGTAAGTGATTTCCTTTCAATTTAAGCTTCGATTTAGAGCTGGTTAGTGATCTATTGAGTTGAGGTAGTTGATTTAGGCTACGCAGTTATGAACCGTAAGCTGTATGAGCTTGGTGCAAGCTGATTTCTAGATATCTTGACAGATTTGGGCTTATAGGAATTTTTCGGTTGAGCTTTTGAGGAGCTCGTGAATATCATATTTGAGCAGGCTGTTGGAGCTGCGTTATGCATGATCTGTCGAGGTAGAAACTGAGATTTGATGTACGAATTGAGATTATTTAAACAGCTTTGGGCATAAGCATGTGAATATTCCAGCATGATTTGAATGATGTGATCTGGATGTTACGTGAACAGACTTGCTTGACTGTTATGTGATTTACCTGTTCTATTTATGTTGATTTTTGCATATAAAAGCCAAAACAAACCAAATGTCCTACGCATGTGAAACCAAATGTCCTATGGCATGCAGCGCATGCATGTACTCGGTTTTTTTTGTTCATCTTCATTTGTTAGTCTTGGACTTGAATAATATTGACAATATAATCTCTTAATCCTCCAACTAGCATTTCATGTGCAGGATTCCCCTCTTCTTTAAAAATTTCTTGGGTGCTCAAGACGAGTCCGTGAAGGGCTTCTTTGAACTTCTTGCTGCGTCCTCTTGTGATCGGTCCCGAGGGCAATGCTAATGGATACCGTCATATAGCTGGGATTGCATCAAGTTTGATTTAACTCGTATTTTGATTATTGATATTTTGAATGACGATTTGAGTTCACGCCCAAATTATTTCGAAAATTTTAAGCCCTGTTTTTACGCTTCCGTGATTATGTGCTTAATTGTGCGGTAATATTTGTTGATTAGCACGGGGCCTGACATTTTTGGTATCAGAGCTTAAACTAGGATAAGCTCGATTTCCTTTGATTCACACTCAAGTCTAGGCACAGAGTTTTGATTTGATTTTGATTGACTCTGTGACTTACGTGATTATATTATCTGTCTCTTTGATATCTTCGGTTAGTCTTACCCTGAGAATTGTTTAGATGCCGCCGAGGAGAGGTAGAGGTAGGACTACTAGACGTACCGCAGAGGAGTCTAGGGCCTCGGATAGTGATGAGGGCAATCAGCAGGTTGAGGATGTTACGAGACAGATAGGCGAGATGGAGCTAGTCTTGGCTAGGTTTCAACGGACGAACCCTCTGATGTTTGCTGGTTCTGAGGGTGGTACGATGGCCGAGAGTTGGCTAGTGCAGATGGAGGAGCTGTTCGATACTTAGGAGTATGCTCCCGAGAAGAGATTGAAGCTGGCGGTGTTGCAGTTGAGAGATAACGCGCAGCGCTGGTGGAGAGGTACTTCTCGTATCTTGCGATAGAGTGGGACTGTGATCACTTGGGAGAGCTTCTGTGCCACGTTTCGACAGGAGTATACCCCGGAGTCCTACTACACCAGTCGAGAGCGCGAGTTTTATAATCTGAAGCAAGGGAACATGAGAGTAGCTGAGTATGCCCGAAAGTTCTCTTCGCTCTTGATGTACGTCCCCCATGTAGCTAACCAGGAGAGGACAAAGAGGAACAAGTTTATGAAGGGTTTGAGGCCTGATTTGTTCCGGATGGTGTTGTCTGGATCCCCGGCGACTTATGCTGATGCAGTGAATAGAGCAGTGGACATTGAGGAGAGTTTTCTAGAGGCAGAGGCTTCGGTTGAGCCGACGTCTGGACGTGTTTTCAGCCTATGCTTGACGTGCATCAATCGTTTCAGTCTCCTCAAGGTCGCAACGGTTGAATCGCCAACATTTTAGACCTCGAGGAAAACAGTTCAAGAAGAAGGCGAATTCGAGTTCCTCTGGTTCTGTGAGTTCTGGTGGCAGTGGTTCTAGCAGCGTGTCTTGTGGACAGTGCGGAGGGAAGCATATGAGATCGCAGTGCCGTGGTGTGCAAGGTACTTGCAATAACTGTGGATAGCCTGGACATTATCGAAGAGTATGTCCTTTGTTGAGGGGACAGACTTCGGTTCCTTCTCAAAAGGGTTCGGCTGGTGGTTCTTCGTAGAGATCATAGTTTCCTGCCCCGACCCAACGATCTGGATTTCAACCCCATGAACCGTCTAGGTTTGGAGGATCTTCTAGACCTCAGTTTCAGATACCGCAGCAGGCCCCGATGAATGCCTTGTCGGGGGAGCAGGCTGAGGAGACACCTGGTATGTTTATCGCAGGTACATGTTCTATCTTTGATTTTCCTGTGAGAGTTTTAATTGATACAGGTGTGAGACCTGGAATTAGTAAAAGATTAATTGTTGGATTAATCGTTTTTTAAGGAATTCTGGTGGTTCAGATTTCTATTTGAATGTTTCGTTTGCATTTCCGGGTCAGAATTCCCATTTAGAGCAATTCTGAAAATTTTGATATTTTTGAGTTAGAAATCTGTTTTGGGTGATCGGGTGAAATCTGTTCACAGCGAGTTCCTGTAGAGGGTGCAAAACGTCGTCGTTTATAATTGTGGAGGCGACATCGTATTGGTTAGCGCTAACGATCGCTGTTGCGGGCGTTTAGTTCATCAGATATGATGACGTAGGTTGCACGACGTCGTATTTGCTTTGTATGGATCTGTTGTAGCATAGCGCTTTGATCAGATTTGCTGACGTGTCGGAGCGACGTCATTTTGATTAGCGCTCGTTGTTGTTGCATTGCGGTTGCTGGCGTGAGCTTCGAACTGTTGAGGAATCTGTTGAGTATCAGTTTTGGCGTCTGCTGAAATTGTCAGTGGACATTTTTTCATCAGCTACGCACTGTTTCCGTTGCTGTCGGCAGCTGCGATCTTTATGTTAGAGGCGTTGGAATCTGTTTGTGTCGGTGGTTTTTTAACCATATTTCTCGCGTGTATATAAGCAGCAAGGCTTGGTCTTCGTTTTACTAATCAGACTCCATACTTAGCAAATTCCCCCGACTTTTATCCTCTGTTCGTGAACCCTAGAACACTGTTCACCGTGAGTTTCTCCGGCGAATTCCCGTCGTTTTCGGTCACCATTTTGGACGTTCGAGGTAGCTTTGGACTCCTCTCGAGAAGCTCTTTCATCCTATACCATTCTCGGAGGCTGTTGTTAGCTGGAAGTAAGATCGCGAAGTGCTTCCTTCGGCCGATTTGGCGTGGGATTGAATGTGAGAGCTGATATGCATCGCTGATTGGAATTGCCGTGCATAATTGCTGTGTATTTCTTGCTGTTGCATTTGTGTTATGCTAGCTGCTCTCGGTTGATTGCATACACGCATTTGTTCATGTGCATTTCAGATCCCTCGCTTTGTATTTGTTGTATTGTGCTGTTGCATCTTACCAGGATGCGAGGGCGAGCTGCAATACCGCACTCTCATCTCCCTGCTGGGATTGTTAGCCCTCATGCGCCGAGTGGTTAACTACCACAGTTCATGAGTTGTGCAACGACAGGTTGAGCTGTTTGATGCATCTGGTATTCGGGTGTAGTGTCAAGGCGAGTGGCTCATTACCACACTTTGAACACACCCCGTGGCCATCGTTTGTTGTAGATTCTGTGGAGCTATGTTTGAGTTCCTTGTCTCCCTTTTTGGTTGTAGCCTTCAGCTGTTATCCGGTGTCTCATGCATAGCATCTGCATTTTATCTTATGCTTTTCTTTAGCTGCTTCAGTTGCTCTCCGTACTGGGGTTTGACCCCATGTCCCTCTGGGGCTTGGTTTGTTTTCCTTGCTTGTTGTGTTGTTCAGGTTATCCATCTGGTCTTGGAGCTAACCCGGCTGGAGGTGCCCCGGGTGGTGGTTAGAGTGTCCCAGTAGCGTATAACATATATATATATGTATCAGTACAGTTAGCCAGGGGATGCCCTGTGCTCATGTTGGAATTTGTTGAATCTTGTGGTATTCAGTTGTGGTTGTTACCAGGTGTTTGATACATGTTTATGTTGTACCGCTTGTCGTGGGCTTGTAGAATTTGTTGGTTGATTTTGTAAACTGGGATTACTTTGAGTATTGTCGTATTTTAAATTATATTGTTTTAAACCGTCAGGCCAAAAGCAAAAAAATTTTACCCGCTTTTTAGTAGCTTCCGCTTGTGTTGTGTGGTTTTACTCTGTTGTGAGCACGAGGCCTGACATTTTTGGTATTAGAGCTTAAGCTGGGATAAGCTCGATTTCTTTGATCACACTTGAGTCTAGGCACAGTGTCGTGTGTTGCATGTGCTTGATCTATGTAATTATGTGCTGCATATTGTTGTGATATCTCTGCTGCATCTGTTCTCTATTGCCTTATCCTGTTTAGTGCCTTCGTAGATGCCGCCTAGACATAGAGCTAGAGGTAGGGGCAGTTTCAGGAGTCGGAAGGTCAGAATGAGGATCGGCGTAGTGCTCCTAGTCGTACTCGTAGTAGCCATGATGAGGAGGATGAGGTTGAGGTGTTGCCGACCCCTGTAGAGAGGATGGACGTTGTGATAGCAAGGTTTCAGAGAATGAATCCTCAGGTTTTCAATGGCGATGAGTCGAGCGAGGATGCAGATTCGTGGCTTCGGAACATCACTGGTCTATTCGATCGTGTCCAGTATGACGATGAGCTTCGCTTGAGTTTGGTGACCCTCCAGCTTAGGAAAGGTGCAGAGCGCTGGTGGCGAGGTGCTTCTAGTACTTTGTTGGAGACCGGCGTTGGGATTACTTGGGACAGCTTTTGCGAGACTTTTAGGCAGGAGTATGTTCCTGAGTCGTACGTGAACGCCCGTGAGCGGGAGTTTGATCATTTGGAGCAGGGCTCTATGTCTGTTCGTGAGTATGCTCGGATGTTTTCTTCTTTGTTGGCCTACGTCCCGCATGTTTCTGGCCGGGAGAGGGCCAAGAGGACCAGATTTTTAGAGGGTTTGAACAAAGAACTGTATCAGATGGTGCTGACAAGCAAACCCAAGACTTATGCTGAAGCAGTGGATAGTGCTATCGATATTGAGGAGGGTTTGAGGAGTCGTCGTGCTTGTAGGCAGCAGGTGGCGCAGGGAGGTCGTCCTACTGGTCAGGGAGCACAGTCCTCTCAGGCTTCTCAGTCAGCCCATCAGCCCCAACAGCAGCAGGTGGCACAGCAGTCTGCCCGTCAGAGGTTCCGACCCCACGGTCAGCAGTTCAAGAAGAAGTCTGGTTCTAGATCGTCTGGTTCAGGTAGCTCGAGTAGCAGTGGTTCTCGGGCTGAGTTCTGTGGTTATTGTGGCAGGAAGCATCCCTCTACCCAGTGTGTCGATGTGCAGGGCTCCTGCAACATTTGCGGTCAGTATGGGCACTTTGCTAGGGTGTGTCAGTCAGCTGGATCGCAGCAAACCGCGGCCCCACCTTAGGGTCGTGGAGGACAGTCTATGTGAGTGTGAGGATTGAGAATTTAGATTAGTGATTAATTGATTTGATTTGGGATTAATCACGTGTGTTTTGAGGAATTTGCGAAAGGATTGAAGTTCCTGATGATTTCGAATGTTGCGTTGAATTTTGGAGAATTATATCGTAGCAAATTTTGGTGCAAAGCTGTTGATAGCACGCTACTGTAGCGGAGTCAACGCTGGTCAAAGTTACTGTAGCTCCTGCTGGTGGAATTGGATTCAGCAGATATGGTGACATCAGTGTGACGCATGAAGATCTGCTGGCTTTGGTGCGAATTGAAGTTGCTGCTGGCAGACATCGCGCGTAGCGTGAGATTGAGCGAGGAAGTGACGCGTGTTAGTCAACATTTTGGAATGTTGACTATTAGATTCAGCAGATGCGCTTGTGAACAGTGATCAGCAGATGCGCTTGTGGAATCAGTCGCAAGAGCTATCGATAGATACGATGACGTAGGCGTGACGCATTCCTTACTACTGGTAGTGTTTGCGTTGTTTTGGTTGCTGCTGATCAGCAGGCGCGCTTGTGCGAAAGCGTTGAGAAGCGGCGTCATTTGTTTAAGTGGAAACGCTGCGTTTTGGAGCTTTGTGTTTAGAGATCAGCTGTTAGCAGATTTGCTTACGTATGTAAAATGACGTCGTTTGGTTTAGTAGATGCGTCGTCGTTTTGAGAGTTTTCTCGCGACCAGCAGATAGTTGTTTTGAGGAGAGATCTGTTACCAGCTCTTGGTTTTTGGCTTGCGAGAGCTGTTGTCAGCTGGTGTTTGCTACGGAGTCGTTTTGATAAGTTGGAACGGTGTCGTTTTGAAATGTTTTGTGCGATTGCTTTTGTTGGTTGTTGCTGCTGAATTTTACGAAGGGAAAAGAGAGGATTGCTGCTGATAGACTTCTGCTGATTTCTTCGATAGATCTTAGTGAATCAGCAGGCGAGGTTTGAAGAGGTATTTATAGAAGTGTTGCATTAGGTAATCAAGCTGGACCGAGTGGAAGTTCAGTTGGTCGATCCCCGCGTCCCTGAGTCCCAGTTTATATATATGATATGTATTGAACCGGGGGATGCCCCGTGTTATCATGTATTGGGGATTTGTTTTGGTTGATATACTTGTTGTGTTGGAATTGAATCAACTCGTATTTTATTATTGCTATTTTGAATGTATGATTTGAAGATCAGGCCCATTGTATTTCGAAAAATTTTTAAGCCCTGATTTTTAAGCTTCCGTGTTTATGCGCTTTTTGTGTGTTAATTGTTAGTAATTAGCACGGGGCCTGACAGTGAGGATTCAGATTTAGATTAGTGGTTAATTTTATTGTTTGGGTTTAGCCACGTGAATTTTGGAAGTTAGAGTTGTCGAATTCCTCCAAATTTTGAATCAACAGTACTGTAACCAACGACTGGTAGGATTTGGAATTTGATGGTTACTGTAGCTTGCAGCTGGTGGAAATGGAAAGCTCAGTCGTTATGTTTGTGTTGCGTCTGGCAGTCGTTGCACTCGTGAGAGAATGAACAGTCAAAGAATTGAAGAACCAGTCGCGGGAGGAATTGTACTGCGACTGGATGACCAGCTGTGGAATTGAGGAACCAGTCGAGGGAGCAACGCGACGTCATCTGGTTTAGTTGAAACGCTGCGTTTCAAGGATTGCGTCTGGTACCAGTTGTGAGGAGTCTACCAGCTTTTGGTTTAGCTTGCGACTGGATTGTTGCGTCTGGTTTGTTGTAGGAAGCATGAGTGCCAGTCGTAAGATTCCTACGGTTCAAGACGACTGGATTGGTGAGCAGCAGTCGAGAGATTTGAGATGTATATATATATAGAGGTGTTGATCGACACTTAGAATTATTTTGAGCCAGCCATTCCTTATCTCTTCTTTCTCAAACCCTCGTAGAGCTACTGTTCACCGAGGCTTTCTTCCCTAGATTTCCGTCGTTCTCCGTCGAAGTTTTGAGTGTTTTTGGTGGCGCTGGGTTCCTTGTGAACTTCTCTTTCGATTGCTACCCATTTGAAGCTGCAGAACGACCTTGGAGAAGATCGTGAAAGCTGCTGGTTTCTGGTCGTGAGTGCTGTCGTGCCCTGTTTGAATTTGTGAGGTAGACTTTGTGGATTCGAGGTACGATTGAGCAGTCCTTAGCAGCTTTGAGCGTGAACATGTCTATATTTCAATGTTGTGAAATCCGTGACTTTGCTACTATGTGTTTACGTGGAACAGTTTGATGAATTGCTTGAG
>KV014930.1:48095-75240 GCA_001598015.1 Dorcoceras hygrometricum | reverse complement strand
TTTTAATTGATACAGGAGCGTCACACTCCTTTGTTTCTGCATGGTTTGTGCATGAGTGTGGGTTGAGAGTTACCCCACTGTGTGATGTCGTATCTGTATCTACTCCTGCTGGTGTGTGGGTGATGTCCCGTGAGATCGTGGTGGATAGTGTGATTCAATTTGATCAGAACGTGCTAGTGGTGAATCTGATTGTCCTGGAGATGAGGGATTTTGATTGCATCTTGGGAATTGATGTATTGTCTAGATATAAGGCTACTGTTGACTGTTTCCATGGTGTGGTGAGATTTTGCCCTGATTCGGGTGAGAAGTGGGATTTCTACGGCACGGATTCGAGGTCGAAGATTCCACTGGTGTCTGCCATGGAGATGTTTAGTCTGTTATCGCTGGATAATGCTGGATTTATGATCTATGCGCTTGACGTTTCCCAAGAGTCACGATTGGAGTTGAGTGACATCCCGATCGTCCGAGAGTTTCCCGACGTGTTTCCGGATGAGATTCCTGGATTCCCTCCGAGACTTGAGATCGACTTCGGTATCGAGTTGGTGCCCGGTACAGCCCCGATTTCTAGAGCTCCATATCGGTTGACGCCAGCACTCAGATTGGCCATCTGTCTGGGGATGCTACGCTGTACTCATCGCCAATCTGGTACCCAAAGCTGTTTGTAAACTCTTCAAAAATCTGGAAGTAAACCTCGGATCACGATCTGAAACAATAGAAACAGGCACACCATGCAATCTCACCATGAAATATATGTACAGCTTCGCCATCCTCTTCAAAGAATACGTCATACTATAGGGAATGAAGTGATCAGACTTCGACAATCTATCTATCACAACCCACACAGCATCACATCCTCTGCTGGAACGAGGCAAATGTGTGAAAAAATCCATTGCTATGTGCTCCCAATTCCGTTGGGGAATTTCCAAACTCTGTAATAAACCACCAGGTCTCATCCTTTCATCCTTGACTTGCTGACAATTCAGACAACGGGCTACAAATTCAGCAACATCACTCTTCAATCCTGCCCACCAGTAATGCTGCTTCAAGGCATAATACATCTTCCTCACACCAGGATGAACACTGTGTCTACTGTAGTGCGCTTCTCTCAAGATCTCATCCTTCAAATCAATCAGATTTGGCACAACAACCTGCCACGAAATCTCAAACAACCACCAGACGAGATAGAATAATCCTCTAACTGTCCAGCTCTCACCTTCAGCTTCAACTCATGGATGGATGGATCTGTCCTCTGAGCTGCTCTAACATTCGCAACAATCTGTGGCTCAACTTGGAAAGAAGATACCACAATATAATACTCACCTGGGTAAAACCTCCAACCAGTAGTGCTTAGATGCTCATGGACCTTCGAAATCTGCAACGAAGCCAGCATCGCTACTTGAGCCTTTCTGTTCAATGCATCAGCAACCACATTCATCTTCCCAAGCTGATATTGGATCTCACAATCAAAATCTTTAAGAAGCTCCATCCATCTACGTTGTCTCATGTTCAAATATGACTGAGAAAACAGATACTGAAAGGCTCTTGGGGTCTGAATATACCACAAACTGCTCGCCATACAAATAGTGGCGCCAAATATTCAAAGCAAAAACCACTGCTACTAACTCCAAATCATGAACTGGGTAACGAGTCTCATGCGGTTTCAACTGACGAGAAGCATACGCAATGACTCGACCATTCTGCATCAACACACAGCCCAATCCATTCAAGGAAGCATCTGCACAACAACCAAACCACCTGAACCACACGGCAAAGCTAACACAGGCGCAGAAAACTGCTCTCACACTGCTCAGTCCACACAAACTTCTTGTATTTCTGAGTCAACTGCGTCATTGGCTTTGCTATACTAGAGAATCCCTCTATAAAACGCCGATAATAGCCAGCCAAACCCAAGAAACTACGAATCTCCGCAACATTCTTGGGACGCTCGCAGTTAACAACAAACTCTACTTTACTGGGATCCACAGAAATACCTGCTGCTGAAACAACATGACCCAGAAATACAACCCTGTCCAACCAAAACTCGCACTTGGAGAACTTAGCATACAGCTGCGAGTCTCTAAGCGTCTGAATAACCAACTTCAAATGCTCCTTGTGCTGCATCTGAGTCTTAGAGTACACCAAAATGTCATTGATGAACACAATCACAAACTGATCGATGAACTCCCTAAAGACTCGATTCATCAAGTCCATGAAAACTGTGGGGGCATTCGTCAAACCAAAAGGCATAACTAAAAACTAATAATGCTCGTACGTCGTACGAAAATCAGTCTTCGCAACATCTTGCTCTCGAATGCGCAACTGATGGTACCCCGAACAAAAATAGATCTTAGAGAACACAACCGAACCTTGAAGCTGATCAAACAAGTCATCGATCCTTGGCAAAGGGTACTTAATCTTCACTGTAGCCTTATTCAACTGCCTAAAGTCGATGCACATCCTCATCGACCCATACTTATTCTTCACAAACAAGATAGGCGCTCCCCAAGGCGACATGCTTGGCCTAATGAAACCCTTTTCCAGCAAATCTCTAAGCTGAACTTTAAGCTCCCTCAACTCAGCAGATGCTAAACGATACGGAGCACGCGAGATCGGAGCTGTACCAGGTGCCAACTCAATGCTAAATTATGTTTCCCTCTTCGGAGGAAAAACAGGAATCTCCTCCGGAAACACATCCGGGAAATTGTGAACAACGGGAACGTCACTAAGCTCTATGCGCGAAGAATAAGACGCATCCAAAGCCTAGATCATAAACCCAGCATTCTCCAATGAAAAAAGGCTAAAAATCTCCATCGCAGAGACTAAAGGAATCTTCGATCGGGAATCTAGGCCATAGAAATTCCACTTCTCTCTAGACTGAGGCCTAAAGCGCACAACTCCATGGAAATAATCCACGATGTCTCTATAATCAGACAACACATCCATTCCCACTATACAATAGAAATACCACATCACAAGCCTAATCAGATTCGCTAACAACACATTCTCACCAAACCTAAGAATGTCATTCAACAAAATCTCCTGGGAGTATAGGCTCGCGCCGACAGGAGTCGCTACAGACACAACGTCACACAAAGATGTGGTATGAAAACCATGCTCAACAACAAATGCATCAGCAATAAAAGAATGTGATGGTCCTGTATCAAACAACACATGCGCAGGAAATCAAATACAAAACAAGTACCTGCGATCACTCCTCCTTCTGGCGTGCCCTCCACTTGCTCCCTCGTCACGGCTTTCACTTGGGCAAACTGAGGTCCTGGAAACTGAGTCTGGGAAGACTGTCCAACTGCGAAGGACCAGGCTGCTGGAACGGCCTAAACTACGGCTCCCCAATCCTCTGATGCTGAACAGGAAAAGAACGACCTCTCGACGATCCACCTCGACCCTACGGTGGGCGGCGGTATGCTGATATCGAGACAAAGGACACACTCTCGCAAAGTTCCCATACTGAACACAAACATTGCACGAACCTTGCACACCTACACACTGCGCTGTAGGATGCTTTCCACAACACTGGCCACAATACTCAACCTTGGAACTACTACCACTGCTAGAACTACCCGAGCCAGAAGAACTCAAACCAGACTTCTTCTTGAACTGACGACCACGAGGTCTAAATCTATGGTGTCAGACTGTTGGGCTACTTGCTGCTGGGGTGGCTGAGATGACTGCACAGACGGAGAAGGTTTCACCCCCAAAACCATGGGACGGTTACCTTGCACCACCTGCGGCCTAACACGTGACCTACGGTTCTGCAGTCCCTCCTCAATATCAATAGCCCTGTCCATCGCTTCCGCATAACTAGCCGGTGAACTCTCCAGCACCAAAGAATACAACTCCTCATTCAGTCCTTCCATGAACTTGTTCCTCTTTGCCCTCTCTCGTCCAGAAACATGCGGAACATACGCAAGAAGATAAGAAAACCTCCGGGAATACTCTCCCACGAACATAGATCCCTGCACCAGGTTATAAAACTCACGCTCCCTGGCGTTCACAAAGGATTCTAGAACGTACTCCTGACGGAAGGCAGTACAAAAGCTGTTCCACGTGATCCCTACACATGTCTCCTCAGGAGTCCTCGAAGCGCCTCTCCACCAGCGCTCAGCATTCCTTCTCAACTGGAACGTAGCTAGACTCAACCTACGTTCATCGTCATACCTGACACGGTCAAACAACCCGTTAATGTGCTGCAACCAGGACTCCGAATCGGAACGTAAAGGTCTGAGGGTTCATCCCCTGAAACCTCGCCATCACAAGTTCCATGTCATCCACACAGGCTTCCAGCTCATCAACCTCATCCTCGACCTGTCGGTTACGTCTACGACCAGGAACACTACGCTGCACTTCCTCGTTCTGACCTTCGGACTCTTCCTGAAACTGCCCTCTACCTCTACCCCTACGTCTAGGCGGCATCTAAAATGGTACTAAGAGGGTAAGATCATGCAACATCAGATAATTCACATAACACATAAATCCCATTGTCATGCACATGCAACAAGCAACACTGTGCCTAGACTTCGAGTGTGATCAAAAGAAATCGAGCTTATCCCAGCTTAAGCTCTGATACCAAAAATGTCAGGCCTCGTGCTCAACTCAGAGTAAAACCACGCAAACAATAGCGGAAGCAATAAAATGGTGGTTAAAATTTTCTCTTTTGGCCTGACTGAAAGATTACATAATATAAAATACAACAATACTCAAAATATCCCAGTTTACAAAGACTCAGTACAACAGTACAACATATAACAAGTACCAATCCACAACATTAAGACTGAATACAACAAAGCACATGCATTCCCCTGTTGGGGTAGCCACGGCGGATCCGGATCACGCCTCCCGGCGGGGCAGCGGAAGAACAAAATATGCCGGGAGACGATCAATACAATTCAAAACAATAATCATGCTATGAAATTCATAGGGCGTTTAAGATTGCTACCTTGCTGGCAACTCGTGCCTGGCTCCGACCAGTTTCTCGAGGAAACCGGCACTTCACGGTAGATTGCGGTAGACTACGTCAATCAGGTCCACGACCGGAGATAGGATTCCTTCATCAGCCTGCACTAGAAAACCTGAGTGATAACAAATTCATTTAACGCAGGCAGACATCTGAACATACATAACTTGAGTTAAAGGAACATCATAAATCATTCTTTCGTAAACATTTCTTTCTTTCAAAAACTTGGAGATAGGGGATAATAGCCCAGATCTCATCATAATCAATATCATTTTCTTTAGATTTATGGCTAGAAGCTCTCCTTAAGTCCTTGTTGCACCTGATCAAGTGACTACTGATATCAGCCTTAGCCTTTGGCTTCGTTCCGAAGGGGCAACCGACATCTGGACGACTGCTCACCCTTCTCTATATGAGAGGGCAACTGACATTTAAACAACTGCTCACCCCTCCGTTTTGACCGTCTGTTATCTATGCCATAATCTTAAAATAAACTTTTGTTCCTTTAACATCCTTTCTTTCTTTGAAATCTCTTTAAACATCATCGGGTTCCATCGTTTAAAACTCTCGCTTCCCATTTTAAAACTTTACTGAGTATCGAATTCAGCTTTTGGAAATGTATCGCTGAAATGAAATCAGATGCAACAAAGCAGAACAGTACTTGAAAACAAACAGATCTTTACTATTCACAAATATCGTAAAAACAGCTGCAAGGACTTTTGCTAACATTGGAATACGCATTTTAAATGAAATGACGTCGTCAGCGCAAGAATCAATCGTAAAGAAATTCTAACGTAAATAAAATCAGTCGTGACTTTGGAACGTATATACTAACTAAAACGATGTCATTTGCACAACTACCAGATGTCAACAAAATTAGGTTGGTCAACGCAAATGCTAACAACCAACTGCTGATTATGGACAGTACAACTACTGAATACAACGATGGAATGCAACTGCTGAATATGAACAGTGCAACAGCTGAATACAACGATGGAATGCAACTGCTGAATACAACGATAGAATGAAACTGCTTAATATAATGATAGAATGCAACTGCCGAATATGACTTGGCGTTGCAACATCAAAACGACGACTGCACTATCGGTCGTTGCCTATCAAACCAGACTTTATACTGATTCAACTAGCAACATCCGATTACACAGCATCAAATTCTGATATTATAAACCACTGAAAATAAGAACATTCACAAACATTCTTGGATCAAACTCGAATCCTCAGTACTTTAAAACATCATAAATTTCTGGAAATCTTGGAAGAAAAAAAACATACCTTTTGAACCCGTCTTCTTCCTTCTTTCATGCGTAAATCATTTTAAACATGAATTTTAAACATACTATAACATACAGGCAAGCAGATCCGTAAAAACATCAATATATGCTTCAAATGGTGTAGCAGAGGATCAACTTTTACTTGCCGTAAACAGCTTTGCAACCACAGTCGTTTCCGGCAGAATCTTATCCTTGAGCAACGCACGAAATCCTCTGGAACGTATTTTGAAGAACACTAAAGATTTTCTTTGCAAATGATAAAGATCTTGATTTTGAACAAGTTTAAATATGGAAGGGATTAGTGGCAAGCTACTTGTGAAATCAAGCATGACACTTCGTTTAAAGGTATAAAATTTAGTAAAATTCCTTTCACCTCATTTTAAATTTGTAAAACACCAAACCCTTTTCAAAAGAAATCATTTGTCCTCCTTGAAGATATTTTCACTCGATTTAAATTCTGTTCGTGCATCACCCTTGGAGTCATCCGCTGAAACCAGTTGCGTCACATCTATTTTCTAAAATCACTGAAATCAGTCAATGCATAACATTTCAATGCCAATTAACTTATGAAAATAATCAAGATGCATATATGTAGTCCTATGGATTTTGGGGCGTTACAGATTCTTTGACAGCCCACATGCATTCATGTTTAGAATACTGCATGTTTATGATTTACTGTTGTCTTAGTGCTCTTCGTACTGAGGTTTGACCTCGTATTCTTTTCCTGCTTTTGTGTTCCTTGGGTCTGTGTTGTCCATTGCAGGTTCATCAGGTAATCAGGCTGGACAGAGTTGAGTGTCAACTGGTCGATCCTCAGTTTGATAAAGTCTCAGTGTATTTATTTATGTATTATCCTAGGGGATTCCCTGAGTTTTACTGTATTTGGGGATCTATTGTATTGGAGTTATTTGAGTTGCCTGATGTTGCTGGATTTAGATTTAAATCCTATTTTGAGTATGAATATTTTGAATCAATGTTTTACTGTTCAGGCCCAACATTTGAAAAATTTTTAAGCCCTATTTTTATGCTTCCGCGATTATGTGCTTAATTGTATTACTAATCTTTGTTGATTAACATGGGGCCTGACACATATTTATTTCAATGTATAACATACCTTTTGCAGTTCGCAACTGCTCGAGGTAATCCTTATAGTTCCTCCTCCAGTGCCCATGCTTTTGGCAGTGGTGGCAAACACCTTCAGATTTGTTCGGCTTTGAAGCCCTTGCCTTTGGCTTCTTGGCGGGCTTTCCCTCCTTCGTGGGGGCAGAACGCTTCTTACCCTTGTGTTGGACCCCTTCTTCAAAGAGGAAGAAGAGTACAAAAGGAGAAATGGCTTGTCCTTCTTTATGGTCCCCACGAACACGACAAGCATGTTTACCACCTCTTCAAGGGTGGCCTCCAGCTTGTTCATGTTGAAGTTGACCACAAAGGGGTCGAAAGCAGCAGGGAGGGAGAGGAGAAGCAAATCCACAGACAGCTCATGTTGAAGCGTGATATCAAGGCCCACTAGCTTCTCCATGAGCCCAATCATACGGACCCCATGCTCGCGGACCGAAGTCCCCTCGCGCATGCGACTCGTCATGAGATCCTTGACAGTAGTGAACCTCTCAGTCCGAGAGTTCTCCCCATACAGCCTTTTGAAATGAAGGTGTATGCCAGAAGCATACTCCGTCTTCTCAAACCGCCGCTGCAATTCGTTGGACATAGATGCTATCATATAGCATCGTGCCTTAAGCTCATCACCCCACCATTTTTCCAATTTTTCCAGCTCCTAAGGACTGGCATTGACAGGGACTTCCTTCTGAGGGCTCTTCTCTAGCGTGTAGAGAAGTTTCTCCGAAGCCAAGACAATCTTGAGATTTCGAAGCCAATCTTGGTAGTTTAAGCCAGTGAACTTCTTGCTATCCAGTATAACAGCAAGTGGATTTTTGATAGAAGACATAGTGAAAGCAGTTTATACTGAAAAGAAAAAACAGACATGCATTACATACTATTCATGAAAAACGCTAAGACATAAAATATGGTCATTTAGTTTTATGGATCACCCTCCCACTATTTTAACGATTTCACCACCCACTAATAAAATTGAGAAAGCATGTTTCCTTAGTGGGTACGCAGAGTCCAATCAAGGAATCACGGTCCCGAATAATATCAGCCAACCATGATCCTCAAAAGGTAGAGCCCAATTGCAACAGGTGCAACCTCCATATATTTACCTCACGTCCAGTAAGGGCCCAATAATATGACTCCGATTACTATCACGTGTCAAGATGACCCATCAATGTTGAGTTGTAATGGATGATCGCCATAACATCCTCAATAATATGAGCCAACATCATGGGAGTTCCATCCAACTCACAGCAAGTGTCAATGGCGTGTACAGCTTTACGGCTCACAGAACCCCCCCAATAATATGAATCGGGCTATGTGTGTCGGTAGCATCGACGTACACCCATTGTTTATGGAAGGTAGGAAATTTTAAACAATAATTTAAATTCCCTTAGCTTCATGATTTTATCGAATAAACTTTTGTTTTGTGATCAATTTAGAAGTCATGGACTAACATTCTCTAAGAGTGCTTCCATGTGGTTGGAGGGGTTAAGGCCCACTTAAAAACCAACCTCCTTAGACAAAGCAACGCCCTTCAGGGAGACTTAGCCTGTACAAGCCATTTTTAAGCCAGTCTATAAAGGACTCCCTTAGATCACGTTTTTGTCACATTTCCTCATAATTATCAATAAACTAAATTCCTTCAATTTAATCATGAAACATTTAATCTTGATATAAATTTTAAATCAAATTTATGGGAGTTCCATCCAACTCACAGCAAGTGTCAATGGCGTGTACAGCTTTACGGCTCACAGAACCCCCCCAATAATATGAATCGGGCTATGTGTGTCGGTAGCATCGACGTACACCATTGTTATGGAAGTAGGAATTTTAACAATATTTAAATTCCCTTAGCTTCATGATTTTATCGAATAAACTTTTGTTTTGTGATCAATTTAGAAGTCATGGACTAACATTCTCTAAGAGTGCTTCCATGTGGTTGGAAGGGTTAAGGCCCACTTAAAAACCAACCTCCTTAGACAAAGCAACGCCCTTCAGGGAGACTTAGCCGGTACAAGCCATTTTTAAGCCAGTCTATAAAGGACTCCCTTAGATCACGTTTTTGTCACATTTCCTCATAATTATCAATAAAATAAATTCCTTCAATTTAATCATGAAACATTTAATCTTGATATAAATTTTAAATCAAATTTAAAATGAGGGATTTTAATTTTGAAATTTGCTCTCAATAATTTTAAATCAAATTTAAAAATTGCGGATTCAACTGATATATATCACATATATAATTGGGATGATCGATAAGCGAGAGCTGGTCGATCTGTGGTTTCCAAGCACGGATCTAGGTCCAATCCTAGGTGACATGCGGTATGCAAATGAAATCCTATTACATAAGCTTCCAATTTTACAAGTCTTCGGTCTTCAATATATTTATCATCTCCACCATCTTCAAAATTATCGTCCCACTAAGTCTAATATTTATATTTAAATATCCAGGACAAATAAGGATGCACAAACTGTGATATGCATGTATTCATAATAACAGCTTTATGCATTGTAACAGTGATATGCGTGTATGAATAATAACAGCTTGCAAAGTAACATATGCAAACAGATGCAAGCAACAGCACAGGAATAACAACATACACACTGCTCCACATAACAACACACGCTTAGTTATGCACAAGTCCATCTGAAAGCTGTAAATATAAGCTCACATCTGTACCTTCACTTCTGAGCTACAATTACCACAATTGAGGTCCCGAGAACTTAGATATGAACCTGATAAGCCAAACAACAACAACCAGCTCAGGTACGTAAAGTACAGAAACTCTAACTGGGATCTACGAGCTCAACCAGCTCTGTCCTACACTTCGAGCACAACAGATAGATCTAAACGAAGCGAAAGGTAGAATCTAACACTTACCCAAAGCGTTACTGAACAGAACAAAAAATCGGCCGAAATGATAACAGACTACACAAGGTAGCTCCTTTCGCGATCTTCTTCCAGCTTAACCCAAGCCTTCGAAAATGGTATAAGAAGAAACGCCTTGGCAAGAGGAGTCTAGCGCTACCACTCTTGCTCCAATCGGAGCCTTCTACCGCCGACAATCGGAGAAGATAAGGTTCTGTGAACAGTAACTAGGGCATCGCGACAGACGAGAGTTCGATGTCGGGAGAAGATATATTTTCTAATTGTCGGGAAATAATTGCGAGACTACAGCCAAAGTTCTCTATATATACAACTTAAGTTTCCCAAATCTGATAAACAGTAACCACCGACAACACTGTCTCAAAGCTGATACCCACTCAGATCTGAGTACCACTCCAGATCTGGACCATACGCTAAACCAGCGCGCTACAACCAAACGATGTCGCACCACTAAAAAACTAATTCATACACGTGTCTCTCTAAATAGCGTTGCATCACTCCTAGCCAAAACACTCAGATCAAAATGACCAGATCTGACACCAGCACTGACCAGAGTTCACTAATACCCAAAACGACATCGCACTACCTTTCGGTCTAGACAACCCAGAACCGATCCACACCAAACCCTCGAACCAGACCGGTTCAAACAGTTCTAACAACTTACGTATCTCAAATCTGGTTTCCTCCAAACGACGGCATTTCGCTACCCGCACAGGATATTCAACCAGCGTTCCCAACATGGCTTACGATAACCAAATTTGACCACCAACGCATATTACCATCAACCAGCGCCAAAGCCGAATTCACCAACCAGTACTTCTCAACTCCCCAAATCTGTCTACTACTACGCATAACTCTACAACTGTCCAGAGCTGATTCCAATACACAAATATAGAGACCTGATAAGCTCACCAAGCATACCAGCTCAAAGCTGTCCTGTCCCAGATCTGCTCACGCCCAAATCTGGTCTATACTAAACCCGATTAATTAACTTAATTAATACACAAATCTTTCGGGTCTCACATTTCACACTCTGTGGCAGCTGATGTGCAAGCTGGTTCAGTGCTTAGGTGTGAGCTAATGCACTGATGGACTTCAAAGAACAATCAAGTCGACAGCACAAGCTCTGGGAAGAAATTGGCAAACCAGCTCAGAGAGGAGCACTTCCCAGTGTGTGAGATTCTATCTTTGAGAGATTGAGCGTACACTGTAATCTCACGCACGATTCACTCATATACTCGAGAGTTGAGCGAAACAGAAAAATGAGTGAATCAAATTTAAAAATCTCCTTTGTAGTCTTTGGATAGAGACGTTAAACAATTCTAGTTGTCTTTCGAACTGAGACGTTAATGAAGTGGCTGTAGTCTTTCTCACTGAGGCAGTAAAGAAGTGATGTTAGACAGACAGCTTGTGGGCTTAGTGTGCAGTGGTGGTTGCTAGGAGTTCTTGCGGCTGTTGGTCGTAGGAGTGGGTTGTAGCGAGGGTCACTGCAATCAAAGCCTTCTAGTCGATCCTTCCCGATTGCGGAAGAAGGGGAGAGGTAGGAGATTCAGCTCCGAACTTCCATAAACAAATCAAAGCGTATTTCTTTACTTCTTACTGCATTTATATTCACCATTGCGTATTTGTTTACTATGCATAAAACCGTAAATGAGCTTTTGAATATAAGAGTTCAGTTTGAGTTGTTCCCGCATGATTTTAATTCATTACTCAATCTGTATCTCAGTGCATTAACATTCAAAAACACTGAGCTATTGCATCTCAAGATAAAATGAACCATACTGTCTGTGTTAAACCAGCTCGCAGAATTGCTGGTAATCCGGACCAGCTCGTAAGAGCTGATGATCCAGCTTCACGCTGATCTGGTTCATAGTTGTGTGCTATTTTCAACTCATTAAATTTTAAAATGCACGTAAAGCTTGGGTTTGATGTTTTGGCTGTATGAGAGCATATGTGAGTTGTAGCATAGATCATGAACACCTCATAAAAACACACCCCGTAAAAACGATCCTATCAACGCAACTTATGAACAAGATCAGCGTGAAGCTTGACCATCAGCTCTTACGAGCTGGTCCGGATTACCAGCAGCTCTGCGAGCTGGTTTAACACAAGAGATCTGGTTCAATAAATCTTGATCTGCAATAGCTCAGTGTTCTTGAAAGTTTGTGAACCGAGATACAGATTGAGTAATGAATTAAAATCATACGGTTATATTCGAAAGCTCATTTACGGTTTATGCATAGTAAATAAATATGCAATGTGTGTGCAAATTTAGTAATCAGTAAAGTAATACGCTGCGATTTATTTATAGAAATTCGGAGCTGAATCTCCTACGTGTACCCTTCTTCCGCAATCGGGAAGGATCCACTAGAAGGCTTTGATTACAGTCACCCTCGCTGCAACCCACTCCTACGACTAGCAGCCACAAGAACTCCTCGCAACCACTGCACACTAGCCCGCAAGCTGCGTGTGTCTAACTCACTTCTTTACTCCCTCAGTGAAAAAGGCCACAAACACTTCTTTAACGTCTCGGTGCGAAAGACAACATAAAATTGTTTAATGTCTCTGTACAAAGAGTACAGTGGAGAGTTTTAATTTGATTCACTCATTTTTCTATTTCGCTCAACTCTCGAATGTATGAGTGAATTGTGTGTGAGATTTACAGTGTCCCTCAATCTCTCAAAGAGGAAATCTCACACACTCGGAAGTGATCCTGTCTGAGCTGGTCTCTCGATGTCTTCCCAGGGTTGTGCAGTAGGCTTGTATTATGTTTTAGCTTATGCACACCCACTCTCTCTGTTCGGCACTATCTATCTTATTCTTTCTCCTGCTCTTGATATATAAAGCCTCTTAGCAGATTTGTCCTTTGGACACAAGCTTGTAGCCATTTGGAAAGTCTTCTGAAACTGTTGTACTTGTGTCATTTGGCTTTTAATGCGTTGCAGACTTTATTTGATTTGAGCTCTTTTCATCGGCGCTTCTGTAGCCTTTGCCATCTTCGAGATCTGTTTGTCTCGATCAAACAAATTAGTTTGTCTTCTAGTATTCAGAGTATACACAAACTATTTTTGATCTGGCTTAGGACTTCTGATCTGTTCTACCAGCTGGTGTCCTTCCAGCTAGTTTTCTTCAGTCGTTTCAACCCTGAGCTGGTTGCTTCACTGAGCTTGTTCCCCGGCTTTACTCCATTCCCAGCTGGTTTCCTTCTAGCTGGTTGATTCATTCACTACAGGAGTCTTCCTTTGTCTGCATCTGTGAGATCAAACTTCTCACAGATATCATACGGCCAACTGGTTTCTCTGTTCTGAGAAAACTGCTTCTACTGATTTTCTAATTTGCTCTTGTCAGCTACTCTTGAGCTCGACTGCTCTTGTTCTTCTCGTCCAGCTTGTTTGACCTTAACCAGCTGGTCTCTAATCGACCCCCTATATCTGGACAGATTATATGCTTGAGCTATTCTCGAAGATGGTATGCTTCAGGATTCTTCTGGATCAAATGTCGAACTGGTGCAATGTGTTTATCCAGCTCGCATATTTCCATGCCAGCTTGGATTTATGGAGACTGATCGAGTACCCCTTTCATACAGATTCTTCATCTGGTCCAATAGTTGGGTTTACCTCGAGCTCGTCTACACTCTCACCAAAACAGCTCCGCTCCACACTTGAACACTACACTTACGCTGCACTTGATCTGCTCTTGAACAGTTCTGCACTTCATCAAATCTTCTCCGTGCTTGGTCTCAGAACAGCTCTTGAACTGCTCTTGCAACAATCTGGTAGACCAGCTTGGTGTTCCGTGCAATCTGGAATATTTCTGCTGTACCAGCCCGGCCGTCCCTCACTGTTCCAGCATAGATATCTTCAACCAAACCAGCTTAGGCGTCCCCTTACTATTCTAGTTTGGATATCTTCCTTCCTTCTTAATCAAATGCACTACACAAGTCATATAAACCATTAGTAATATATTAATAGATTTTTTGTCAATCAAAACTTAGATTCTGCTCTGTAATAACAGATCCACCAATCTCCCCTTTTTTTATTTACATAAAATCTGGATAAACATATGCAGCTATGTTTATGATCAGAAATATTTCTCCCCCTTTTTGTAGGAATCAAAAGGGTTTCGAAAACAAGTCTCCCCCTTAATATTTAAAATAAAACTCCCCTTAAACAGAGCATGGGATTATTTTTATTTTAAAATCAAATCATTTTCAGAGGGATGACATTTTGTTAAAACACGTGCATGAGATTTTGAAGACAGAATTTATGCTACTCAAAGGTTCTCATTTATTAGACCAGAGGAGCAATAGAAGATGCAATTTACAGAATCTCTTCCATTGTTCCCTAAGTTATAGCCTCACCAAACCTATAGATCTTGGCGTCCACAGATCTCACACAATCTGTCAGCTCGTCGGAACAGATATTGCTGCACTTTCATTTCGAGAAACTGCTCTGCAATTCAATAGATATTTCTCCACCTATCCATATGAGTTGATTTTTGAAAGCCTTAAAAATTTTGTAGCATAGACAAGCTTTCGAAGGACTATCAGCGCAGACAAAATTTTAAAACCGTTTAAAATTTTTCTAAGAAGAATGCACTATTCAAGAATAACCTGCTCTGATACCAATTGTTGGTCCCATTGTACGGGGTACCAGATCATAAAAGTGCTCTGATACCAATTGTTGGGATCCATTTCGGGGGTGTCCGTGAGCTTTGCCACAACTCACGTAAGCTCTCACACTGTCCAAACACCAACTACGAGAGTTATGTGAATTTAAAATTGTTGAGTTGAAAACCAGCACGCAACTTATGAACCATCAGTTCTTACGAGCTGGTCCGGATTACCAACAGCTCTCCGAGCTGGTTTAACACAAGTAATCTAGTTCAATAAATCTTGAGCTGCAATAGCTCAGTGTTCTTGGAAGTTTGTGCAACAAGATACATATGAGTAATGAATTAAAATCATGCGAAAACAACTCAAACTGAACTCTTATATTCGAAAGCTCATTTATAGTTTATGCGTTGTAAAAAAATATGCAATGCGTGAATGTAAATGCAGTAATCAGTAAGAAATACGCTGTGATTTGTTTATGGAAGTTCTGGGCTGAATATCCTACGTCTCCCCTTCTTCCACAATCAGGAAGGATCCACTATAAGGCTTTGATTATAGTGACCCTCGCTGCAACCCACTCCTACGACCAACAGCCGCAAGAACTCCTCGCAACTACTGCACACTAGCCCGCAAGCTGCGTGTGTCTAACTCACTCTTTACTGCCTCGGTGTGAAAGGCTACAGACACTTCTTTAATGTCTCGGTGTGAAAGACAATGTAGACTTGTTTAACGTCTCTTTACAAAGACTACAATGGAGAGTTTTAATTTGATTCACTCATTTTTCTGTTTCGCTCAACTCTCGAATATATGAGGAATCATGCGTGAGATTTACAGTGTTTGCTAAATCTCTCAAAGAGGAAATCTCACACACTGGGAAGTACTCCTGTCTGATCTAGTCTCTCGATGTCTTCCCAGGGTTGTGCAGTAGGATTGTATTCTGTTTTATCTTATGCACACCCACTCTCTCTGCTCGGCTCTATCTATCTTCTTTTTTCTCCTGCTCTTGATATATAATGCCGCTTAGCAGATTTGTCCGTTGGACACAAGCTTGTAGCCGTTTGAAAAGTCTTCTGAAACTGTTGTACTTGTTTCCTTTGGCTTTTAATGTGTTGCGGGCTTTACTTGACTTGAGCTCTTGACATCGGCGCTTCTACAGCCTTTGCTATCTTCGAGCTCTGTTTGTCTCGATCAAACAAATTAGTTTGTCCTCTAGTATTCGGAGATTACACAAACTAATTTTGATCTGGCGTAGGACTTCTGATCTGTTCTATCAGCTGGCGTCCTTCCATCTAGTTTTCTTCAGTCGTTTCAACCCTGAGCTGGTTGCTTCACTGAGCTTGTTCCCCAGCTTTACTCCATTCCCAACTGGTTTCCTTCTAGCTGGTTGATTCATTCACTACAGGAGTCTTCCTCTGTCTGCATTTGTGAGATCAAACTTCTCACAGATATCAAACTTGCGGAATAAGAGCAAAGTAGTTGCAGGTTCGAGTAACTTTGCGAATTCCAGTCGATGGTTTTCTCCATTCAGATTTGGGCTTCCGATAGCTATTGTTAATCTTCGCCGTGAGTCAGTGAGGAAGCAGACTTGAGCAGGTCATTGGTGCCATGCCTGGTGAGATCTGGTTGAGTTTTTAAGATGGTTTTAGGTACGGATTGAGCCCCTGTAAACAGTTTTGGGCATGGACATATTTATATTTCTTGTTGTGAACCTGTATATTGTGAATACGTGACTTTGTGAACAGAATGTTAGAGTAGATGCCCAAAGCCAATTTGTGGCGTGTGGGTCTTATTGACTCTTTGTATAACGATCTTTATTTATGAAATTCGCATTTCTTTTATGGCGTTCATTATTTTCATTATGTTATAATGTTAACAATTGTGTTAGATAAATACCTAGAATGCACCATAGTTTATGATATATGTGATAGTGAATATGCTGGCTATCATGAAACACATCTAATAGTCACCGTGTGTTCTAAACTCGTTCCTAGTCGATTGAGCCGTCAAAATGAGGATAAGGTCGCCCGAGCTTGAGACTAGCATTTGCGATGTGAAGTACCATGTTTCATTGGTAGGGAACATTGTGATGTTCTGAGCATGCAGATGGATAGTGACCTTGATCTATCGAACTACCCTCGTTAAACTTTCCAAGTGGTTACCATTTATCGAGTGGATAAGTCCGAGGTCTTGGTTGTACTGATTAGTCCTCACTACTCGAAACGGGTCATTGAGACTCTACATGATAGGTGCCTCACTTTGACCCGTTTACCGACTCATTTGGGGTCATTAGGTGGCGGGATTGGGTGAGGTCCCGATGCATGTAGGAGTCGATGCTTCGTTGTCGAGGATTCACCGCTCGCTTTTATGCGTGGATATCCTATGCTATCTGAGGAGGTAATAAGATTTAGATTAGTGGTTAATTTTATTGTTTGGGTTTAGCCACGTGAATTTTGAAGATTTAGATTTGTCAGATTTCTCCAAGTATTGAATCAACCGTGCTATAGACAACGAGTGGTAGGATTTGGAATTTGATGGTTACTGTAGCTTGCAGCAGGTGGAAATGGAAAATCAGTTGTTGCGCTCGTGAGAGAATGACCAGTCGAAGAATTGAAGAACCAGTCGCGAGAGGAATTGTGTTGCGACTGGGTGAGCACCTGCGGGTAGCGATACTCGCATGAGTAACGGCGTCGTTTGATTTAGTTAAACGCCGTGTTTTGTATGTTGCGACTGGGTGACCAGCTGTGGATTTGAGGAACCAGTCGAGGGAGCAATGCGACGTCGTTCTGATAAGTTGAAACGCTGCGTTGCGATGTTTGCGTCTGGTTCCAGTTTTTTTTAGTGGAAGTTCAGCTGGTCGATCCCCTCGTCCCTGAGTCCCAGTCTATATATGATATGTATTGAGCCGGGGGATGCCCCGTGTTATCATGTATTGGGGATCTACATTTGATTTGTATTATGTTGTTACCTGTTGTGTTTGAATTTGAGTTAACTAGTATTTGAGTATTGAATATTTTGAATGTATGATCTGGAGTTCAGGCCCATTGTATTTCGAAAAATTTTTAAGCCCTGATTTTAAGCTTCCGTGTTTTGCGCTTATTATGTGTTAATTGTTAGTAATTAGCACGGGGCCTGACAATCTGAGGAGATAATAGTGTGATAAATCTCTGGCCAGAGTACTAGATGTGTTTTGTGTAAATGGGTTTATCTAGTAACACACGCGATGTCACTATTTGATCTCCGAGATGTATGCATAGCTATTGGATCTCTAGCGACTCTCGATTTACCAATGGTCGTTGATCTGATCGGGATATATGTGTTGAAAGGACCGTACTGTACGCTAACCATGACCAACTGGTTCTTGCAGGCACTATCAGTGATACCTATGGGATAATGGGGCGATGTTGCTAGGCGCTTTACCATGATCCCATGGGTCAATCCGAAATTGTGATTTCAGAGCCACAATGGTTGTGGGCCCACGGCTAGCTGTATCCGTGAACCATTAAGGGTCACACAAGTACAGGCCTTCACGATTCTCGCACGGAAACTGAGCTCAATGAGTTGAGCATAGAAGGAGGAATTTAGGGAGTGCGACTTCCTAAAAGTCAACAGGGGTCAAATTGCGATTTCCCAAAGTTGAAGGGCTAAACTGCAATTTTGGACTAGGTGGTCTGAAAAATTGTTTTCGCATCATAATACTCAGTTTTGGAAACTGTGTAGATCGGTCCGATCAGATCGTCGATCGGAGTTGTAATGAAGCCACAGTGATGAAAATGAACCGAATGTTCATATGGACCTGGGCCTGACCCAGGCCCATTGGGCCGATCCAAGCCCATCACATGTCTACTTATTATTTTCCTAGGGTTATTATGACACATACTTGAACACAAAACCCTAGCCTCCAAGCGCCGCCCACCCCTCTCCTCCACGCCTCTCTCGACCGTCGCCGCGCCGCTGCCGCTTGCCGTGATCGGACTTGTTCCGATCACCTTGTCGAGGAGATTCCGTTCGTGTCAAATTCGTCAGCTCTTCTAGTGCAGACTGACGAAGGAGTCCTGTTTCCAGTCGTGAACCGGATTAGGAGATCTACCGCCGCCTACCTTGAAGTGCCAGTTTTCCTGTGAATCTGGTCGGAGCCAGGCGCCTAGACGCCAGCAAGGTAACGCTCTAAAACATCCTATATATGTTTTATTGCATTATATTTGTTATGTATTGAACGTTTCCGGGGCAAATTTTGAAACTTCCGCTGCGCCCCCGGGAACGGGATCCGGATCCGCCACTGCGCCAACACAGAATTGATTGACTATGCTTTGCTGTATGATCTGTTTCACGTACTGATTATTGTATGCATTGGAATCTGATTATTTAATTGCATTCATGCATACATATTGAGCATGATATTCGATTGATGACCTGTGTCGAGCAAGCAGTTTGATCGGTCGGCTGAGTTGTCATACCTGAAGGTTCAAATGCTATCATCGGGGTGGTGGCCGACTGATTCGTTGAGCCTGAAGACCACTGAGCTGTGATGGCTGACGGGCATGAAGATCATGGACCGATGGTTGTTCCACGGGTTGATTGGCTGTGCGTGGATGAGGCTCAATTGAGATATTTGCCAGCTGAGTTGTTGGCCTTGATGACCAATTCCTTTGATAGCCATCATGCATTTCATAACTTGAAGTGTAGCATGTTGCATGATTTGCTGTTTTTAGATGGCTTTTCGTACTGAGGTTTGACCTCTTTACTTTTCCCTGTTTTTGGTCTGCCTTGGTCTGTATTGGCTTTCGCAGGTTCTTCAGGTAACCAGGCTGGACAGAGTGGAGCTTCAGCTGGTTGATCCTTTTTATGATTTGAGTCCCAGTGTTACGTATTTATATTGAACCAGGGGATGTCCTGTGCCTTTATTTTACTGAGGGTATCTGTAGTTGATTTACTACTTGCTATTTGTACCTGTTGATGGATTATATGAGTTTTGAGTTAAACTAGTATTTTGATTATGAACTATTTTAAGATGATGTTTTGGATCCGGCCCAACATTTCGAAAAAAATTTATTTTGTTGCTTCCGCATTCATTGTGTTTTTATCTTTGTATTAGCCCATCGGGCCTGACATTTTGGTATCACAGCTTAAACTGGGATAAGCTCGAATTCTTTTTCATCACACGTGAGTCTAGGCACAGAGTTTGAGCTTTTGATTTTGATTGACTTTGTGACTTACGTGATTGAGATTATTTGACTCTGTGATGATATCTTTCTGTGTGATTATTTGCTGGTTTTTACCCTGAGTCTTGATAGATGCCGCAGAGGAGAGGTAAAGGTAGAATTATTAGGCGGATAGTTGAGGAGTCTAGGGCTCCCGATAGCGATGAGGATGTTGAGAAACCTAGTGAACCTTTGCATCGTTGGGCTAGACAGGCAGAGGTGGAGGATGTGACTCGAAAGATCGAAGAGATGAAGTTGGTTCTATCTAGATTCCAGCGGACGAATCCTCCTACGTTCTCTGGCGCTGAGGGTGGTCTGATGGCTGAAGACTGGCTAGAGAATATGGAAGAGTTGTTTGATGCTGTCAAGTATTCTCAAGAGAGAAGATTGAAGCTAGTGGTTTTGCAGTTGAGGGAGAATGCTTAACGCTGGTGGAAGGGTAATTCCCGAATCTTGAGAGAGAGTGGGGCTATGATTACTTGGGAGAGCTTCTGTGCAGCGTTTTGGCAGGAGTATACCCTGGAGTCCTACTATAACAACCGCGAGCGAGAGTTTGACAATCTGAAACAAGGGGACATGAAGGTGGCCGAGTATTCCAGACAATTTTCTTCCCATCTATCGTATGTTCCCATGTGGATAACCAGGAGAGGACTAAGAGGAATAAGTTTTTGAGAGGTTTGAAACCTGAGTTGTTTCGGATGGTGTTGGCTGGTTCTCCTGTGACTTCTGCAGAGGTCGTGGATAGAACGATGGACATTGAGGAGAGTCTGTTAGAAGAGCAAAATCAGGTTCAGCCGACAGCTGGACGTAATTTTCAATCGGTATTTGAAGTGACGCAACAGTTTATCCTCCTCAGGGGTCGCAACAATCGAATCTCCAGAAGTTCAAGCCTCTAGGAAAGCAGTTCAAGAGACGATCAAATTCGAGTTCCTCTGGTTCCGTTAGCTCTGGTGGCAGTGGATCAGGTAGTGTGGCGTGTGGTCAGTGCGGAGGTAAGCATATGACTTCGCAGTGTTGTGGAGTTTGAGGTCTTTGCCATTAGTGTGGCCAACCGGGACATTTTTCTACAGTGTGTCTTTTGATGGGACAGCATGTGAGTCAATCGCAGCAAGGTTCTGCTGGTGGATCTTCACAGAGGCAGCAACCTTTTGTTCAGTCCCAACGATCTGGTTTCGAATCATGAGAACCATCTAGGTTGGAGGACCTTCGAGACCTCAATTCTCGGGACCACAGTAGGCACATGTGAATGCCTTGACGAGAGAGCAAGCTGTTGATATGCCTAAAGGAATTATTGCAGGCACTTGTGCTATATTTGATTTTCCTGCACGAGTTTTTTTTGATACTAGAGCATCACACTCTTTTATTTCTGAATTTTTTGTGTATGAGTGTGGGTTGAGTTCTACCCCACTGTGTGATGTTGTCTCCGTATCCACCCCTGCTGTCGTGAGTTTGTTGTCCCATGAGGTGGTGTTGGATTGTCTGATTAGGTTTGATGAGAATGTGTTGGTGACAAATCTGATTGCTTTGGGAATCAGAGATTTTGACTGTATCTTGGGTATGGATGTGCTGTATGAGTATAGAGTGACCGTTGATTATTTCCATGGTGTGGTGAGATTTAGGCCTCGATGAAAAATGGGATTTCTACGGTGCTGATTCACGACCTAAGATTCCCTTGGTGTCTACCATGGAAATGTTTAGTTTGTTGTCGCTAGAGAATTCAGGGTTTATGATTTATGCCCTTGATGTTTCTCGAGAATCACGGATAGAGTTGAGTGATGTTCCAATTGCTCGAGAGTTTCCTGATGTGTTTTTGGATGAGATTCCTGGATTCTCTCCTACGCGAGAGATTGATTTCAGCATAGAGTTGGTGCTGGACAACCCTGATTTCTAGAGCTCCGTATAGGTTGGCGCCAGTTGAGTTGAAGAAACTTAAGGATCAGTTGCGTGATCTTTTGGTGAAAGGCTTCATAAGACCGAGTATGTCGCCTTGGGGAGCTTCGATTCGTTTTGTGAAGAAGAAGAATGGATCTATGAGGATGTGTGTGGATTTTTGGCAGTTGAATAAAGAGACCGTGAAGAATAAGTATCAGTTGCCGATAATCGATGATCTGTTTGATCAGTTGCAGGGATATTCTATATACTCTAAGATAGATCTGCGATCTGGTTATCATCCATTGCGGATTAGAGACGCTGATGTGGCGAAGACGACATTATGAGTTTCTGGTGATGTCCTTTGGATTGACGAATGCTCCTGCTGTCTTAATGGACTTGATGAATCGCGTCTTTCGTGAGTATATTGATCATTTTGTGATTGTCTTCATAGATGACATCCTGGTGTATTCGAGGAACTTCAAAGAGCATAAAGAGCACTTGAGATTGGTATTACAGAAACTGAGAGACTCACAGCTGTATGCGAAGTTCAGCAAATGTGAATTCTGGTTGGATAGAGTTGTCTTTTTGGGTCATGTTATTTCAGCGCAAGGTATTTTCTTGTATCCGAGTAAGGTCGAAGCAGTTCTTAACTTGGAGCGGCCTAAGAATGTTTCTGAGATCCGTTGTTTCTTAGGATTAGCTAGCTACTATAGACGTTTTATTGAGAATTTCTCTTCGATAGCCAAGCCGATGACCCAGTTGACCCAGAAAGATAGGAAGTTTGTTTGGACTGAAGAGTGTGAGTCTAGTTTCCAGTTGCTTAAGGAGAAGATGACTACTGCTCCTGTGTTGGCTTTGCCGTCGGGTTCTGGAGGTTATGTAGTGTGCTCTGATGCTTCTCTGAGTGGTTTGGGATGCGTGTTGATGCAGAATGGGCGTGTGATAGCCTATGCGTCTCGACAGTTGAAACCCCATAAGACGAGATACCCCGTTCATGATCAGTAGTTGGCTGCGATTGTCTTTGCCTTGAATATTTGGCGTCATTATTTGTATGGTGAGCAATTTGTGGTGTACACGGACCACAAGAGTTTGAAGTATATCTTCAACCAGTCTTATTTGAATATGAGGCAACGTCGTTGGATGGAGTTTCTGAAAGATTTTGACTGTGAGATTCAGTATCAGCCTGTACGGGTGAACTTAGTGGCCGATGCCTTGAGTTGGAAGGCTCAACCTGCGATGTTGACGCCGATGAGAATATCCAAAGTCCATGAGGATTTGGGGACTTCTGGATGGTATTTTCAGCCGAATGATCAGTGTTTTGTAGTTTCTTCTTTTCAGGTTGAACCACAGATTTTTGCAGACATTAGAGCAGCACAGAGAACTGACCCGTACATTCATGAGTTGAAGATTAAAGCCCAGAATGGTCAGACAAAAGTTTTTTCTGTTGCTTCTGATGGATGTTTGAGATTCCGTGGTAAATTGATGGTTCCGAACCTGATTGATCTGAAAGAGACTATCTTGAATGAAGCCCATTGTAGTCGATACAGCGTGCATCCGGGGGAGAAGAAGATGTACCATGCCTTGAAGTCTCACTATTGGTGGGAAGTTATGAGGAATGATATCTCTGGATTTGTAGCACGATTTTTGAATTGCCAATAGGTCAAGGCCGAGAGAATGAGACCTGGTGGATTGCTGCAGAGTTTAGAAGTGCCTCAATGGAATTGGGATCACATCGCCATGGATTTTGTGACGCATTTGCCTCAATCAAATAGGGGATGTCGCCTATTTGACTTCCGTCAGCTGAACAAAGTTGAGCTGAGGGACAGATTTGGTTAGCGAGGAGAAGTCAAGCGTTGGTCATCTGTACTATTTGGACCGGTCCGGTTTGTGAGTTCGGAGTAAACCGGTGTGGTTTGAGTATCTCAGATTTGATCAAATCTGGATGAGCGTTAGTGAGGTCTGCTTCAGATCTGGATATAGCGCGACGTCGTTTAAGTGTTAGTGAGCGGGTCTCCTAGGCGAGTCCCAAGGATTGAGGGTTTGAACGAAGATTTGTATACTTTGGTTTTGTCGAGTAAACTAAAGAGCTATGCAGAGGCTGTGGATAGTGCTGTTGATATCGAGGAAGGTCTGCGGAACCGAAGGTCGCGTGCTAGGCCTCAGGGTGCTCAGAGTGGTCATCCCGATGTTCAGGGAGCGTAGTCTTCCCAAGTCCCCTCCGAGCTGAAAATAATATGGGGATAGCTCGGGTAATACTCTATTCTGATTCCCAGCTGGTGATTCAACAGAGTAATGGAAAGTTTGATATAAAAAATAAAAAGATGGTAAAGTATGCGGAGGCACTGAACAAATTGACAGAGGCCTTTTCTGAGGTGGTTTTGGAGCAGGTACCTCGGGAGAACAATGAAAAGGCGGACAAACTCGCAAGGATGGCTAGCTCTCTTGCTCCATCCTCGGGAAGAGAGATACAGGGGAAAGAGTTACTATCACAAGTATATCAGGTCGGGCAAAGCCAGGGAGAGTGCCCACTTCAGACTGGAGACATGATATTTTGGAATATATTCTGCGGAGAGTGGTGCCCAAAGATCCACGTCGATCTCGGGAGATCAAGCGCCGAGCACTGCGCTTCGTTATTTTGGATGATAAATTGTACAAGAGGTCCTTCTCACGACCGCTGTTGAAGTGTCTCGGCCCCGACGAGGCCAAGTATGTACTGAGAGAGATTCATGAAGGGTGTTGTGGAAATCATCTCGGCACGGTAGCTTTGGCTCGGAAAGCCCTACTCGCTGGTTTCTTCTGGCCCACTATGCAACAGGATGCTACTACTCTCGTTCGATCTTGCCAAGGCTGCCAAAAACATGCTAATCTACAAAAACAGTCGGCCGAGCCCCTCATGACTATTATCTCCTCATGCCCATTTGATCAATGGGGATGGATATTGTGTGGCCTTTCTCACCCGCTGGAGGGTAGAGGAAGTTCCTATTAGTCGCCGTGGATTACTTCTCTAAATGGTGGAGGCCGAGCCCTTAGCAAAGATATCTGAGGCTGAGGTATTAAGGTTTCTGTGGAAGAACATCGTCTGTCGTTTTGGAATAACTCAGCGACTTATCTCCGATAATGGGAGGCAATTCTGTGGAGCTAAAGTCCGAGCATGGTGTCAGGAGTGGAAGATCGAGAAAGTTTTCACCTCGGTGGCCTACCCTCAAAGCAATGGACAGGTCGAGGTCACCAACCGAACCATCGTGAAAGCCCTGAAAGCATGATTGGACTCGGCTCGAGGAAGGTGGGTGGATGAATTACCAAGCGTGCTCTGGGCTTATCGAACAACCACTCGAGCAGCTACCGGCTAAACGCCTTATTGCATGGTGTATGGTACAGAGGCACTTATGCCAGCAGAGATCGGCCAAGATAGTCTTCGGGTCATAGAATATGCAGAGGATAATGGGGAGACAAGGAACCTCGAGTTGGATCACCTCGAGGAGAGAAGAGCTCGGGCCGCCGTTCGCTTATCAGCCTACCAGAGGAGAATGGAACAGGTTTATAACAAGAAAGTTAGACCTCGGAAGTATGAGCTCGGCGACCTTGTTTGGAGAAAGATAAGAGGCACTTATGCCAGCAGAGATCGGACAAGATAGTCTTCGGGTCATGGAATATGCAGAGGATAATGGGGAGACAAGGAACCTCGAGCTGGATCACCTCGAGGAGAGAAGAGCTCGGGCCGCCGTTCGCTTATCAGCCTACCAGAGGAGAATGGAACAGGTTTATAACAAGAAAGTTAGACCTCGGAAGTATGAGCTCGGTGACCTTGTTTGGAGAAAGATACAGTATCAGGGAGACAGGGAAAAACTGGATCCAAAGTATGAAGGGCCATACAAGGTGGTCGGGAAAGCTGGAGTCACCACTTATTATCTGGAGGATGCGCAGGGAAAGAGAGGACGTCGACCATGGAATATTATTCATCTTAGGAAGTATTATGCTTAAGTTCTTTATTATTTGTCAAAGCTGCTTTATGAAATGAAAGTTATATTCTCTCAACTCATGGTCTTTACTAGCAAGCACCTCCTCGGGTGGCAACCCCACTGGAGCACTTAAGTCCAGTTCCGCACTGGCCACTCGCGTAGCTCTTCTACGCAGACACATAAGCCCGAACTGCTCGACACAGGAAGCCTCACACAAACAGGAAGAACTCACCCGAAGCTTAGTGAACAGATACATGGTAAAGACGTGAGCTTCGCCTAAGCTCAGGCTCTCGCCCCTTGATAATCATGGCATAAAAACCAACACTTGGCAACTTTTGTTCACTAACAAGAGTTCGGACTATGCGCACAAAAACTCGATTTACTCCGTATCATTGTGAGCTCGAGGTGCCTTAATCAATGGATAGCTCGAATCATGCTGCTCGGTTATTAGTTCAAATTACTTTGTTCGATTAATAGCTCGGGTTACATTGTTTGATTCTAAGCTCAGATGGCCTTGGTCAGTTGCGCATGATTATTCAACACTTAGTTGATTTTAGCTACGGCCCCTCGCGTCGGAGCCTTGTATCATTGGGATAACTCGCCTCATGCTCAACAATAAAGTACGAGGAAAAAGAGATCGGGAAAGGTAACATTTCATTTAATATGACAGAAAATATGTGGAGTACAACAAAAGGGAAAATTAAGAAAGGGGGGAGCTCGGGGGAGTAGCCTCGGAACCATCTCCTCCCTCTTCTTCATCCTCGTCCTCCTCCTCTTCCTGGGCGTCCTCTTCATCAGGCATCTCGGCGATGGCCTGTTGTACATTAAGGAAGGAGGCTGGATGTTCTTCCTCGGGATAACCATTGGCCCTCCATTGGGCCACGCAACCGAGGAAGTCGTTCTTAAAGAAACCCCCCGCTTTCTTCCCTAGAAGGGTGTCGAACTCGGGAGACTTCAAGAACTCCTCCTTTCCCTCGAGCTTCAAGCGCTCAGCGTCCTGCGCCGCCCGAGACTTGACCTCCTCGAGCTCGGCCTCCAACATTTTCCGAGCCGCCTTCTCGGCTTCATGCGCCTCCTTCTCCCCCAGCATCTGGGCCTCCAACGCCTCCCTCTGGGCCTCCGCCGCCTCTTTCTCCCGAGATCGAAGAGTCTCTAACTCCTCGAGTCGGGCAAGCACCTCGGCGTGCTGGCCCATAGCCTTGTCGAATTGATCCCGGGAGGCGTTCATCTTTTGATGGGC
>KV014930.1:35220-47463 GCA_001598015.1 Dorcoceras hygrometricum | reverse complement strand
TTCCGCACTGGCCACTCGCGTAGCTCTTCTATACAAACACATAAGCCCGACCAGCTCGGCACTTAAGTCCAGTTCCGTACTGGCACTTCCTCGAGTGGCAACCCCACCTGAGCGCTAAAGCCCAGTTCCGCATGGCCACTCGCGTAGCTCTTCTACGCAAACACATAAGCCCGACCAGCTCGGCACTTAAGTCCAGTTCCGTACTGGCACTTCCTCGAGTGGCAACCCCACCTGAGCGCTAAAGCCCAGTTCCGCATGGCCACTCGCGTAGCTCTTCTACGCAAACACATAAGCCCGACCAGCTCGGCACTTAAGTCCAGTTCCGCACTGGCCACTCGCGTAGCTCTTCTACACAAACACATAAGCCCGATCAGCTCGACACTTAAGCCCAGTTCCGCACTGGCCACTCGCGTAGCTCTTCTACGCAAACACATAAGCCCGACCAGCTCGGCACTTAAGCCCAGTTCCGCACTGGGACTTCCTCGGAATGCAACCCCACCTGATCGAGGAAGACCCGATCATCTCGGGAAACAAAGCTACAACAAAGTAAAAGGCGGGGCAAATATCACCCCTGCTCGGTCTCCGCCCGTGGCAATTACGACTTCATGTTAACACTGGGCGGTTCTTGTTCACTTGAAAAAGCTTGGGTTGTGTTAATTATATGTGTGCTTCGGAAAGCTTGAGGTACTTTGTTCGGCTACATAATTAATTGGGATACGCTATATCCTATCGCTCCGATTAACTCGGATGACCCGCTTCCCGTTCTATGGTGTCGTCGGGTCACTTTGTTCAGTTAAGCATGATTAGTCAACATGTGACGGCTTTTGATCACCTCGGAAAGCTCGGGCTACGTTATTTAACAACTCATGATTATGTCAACGCTTGGCAGCCTCATATTATGTGATGGGATAGATGGGTTACCCCGATGCGCTCTTAAGTACCGAAGAGGTAAATGCAAAAACGTAAAGCTCGGGAAAGAGAAGTGAGACAAAATAGTACTTCATTAATCATTGAAATGCAAGAGTTACAATGCAGAAAAAGCCGATACAAACATTAAAGAGGGGAGCTCGGGGGGGTGGCATCGGCGTCGCCCTGTTCCTCCTCTTCTTCCTCTTCCTCCTCCGCTTCTTCGTCGGGAAACTCCATCAAGGCCTTCTTTGCGTCAGGCAAGGAAGCCGGGTGCTCCTCCTCCGAATATCCGTTAGCTCGGAATTGAGCTAGGTAGCCTGCGAAGCCATCCTTGAAGTAGCGCACGGACCTCTTCGTGCAAAGGTGTCGAACTCAGAGGACTGCAGAAATTCCTCCTTACTTTGATCCCACGCATGGATGACCTCGCTCTTTAGCCGCCCGACCTCCTCATCAGCGTGGGCCTTGGTCTCTTCGAGCTCAACCTCGACATCAGTTTTCTTAGCAAGCGCGGCGTCGAGCTCGGACTAGGTCGCCTCCCGGGCAGCTTTCTCAGCAGCCAGTTGGTCCCCCAGCGCTTCCTCTCGGGACTCGGCCGCCTGCTGCTCCTGGGCCCTGAGGGCCTCCAGTTCCTCCAGCCACGCCAACAGCTCAGTGTGCTGGCCCATCGCATCGTCCAAGGACCGACGAGTTGTTTTCACAGCTCGGTGAGATCGGATGAGGCGCCTTACCACCTCACCCCCCCAATGCCATTGCCTGCGCAAGGAGCAAGAGTTAGTATCAGCACGAGTGGGAAGCTAAAGCCTAGAGAAATCAAGATCATACCGAGGAAATTTGGGCTGCGAAATGACTCACAGCCTCTGAGTCATCGGCTCTCCTCAGCAGATCGATGTCCCGATCAGGGGCCATGTTACAAATGTACCTGGTGGCCACCACCTCTGACGGAGAAGCCACCAGCGAGTCCTCGGTATAGTCAAGAGGAGGGACTCGCCCGGGCCCCTTCTTCTTCGGGGAAGAGGCTTCAGAAATGGCGACAACCGGAGGGGACTTGGGACGATCCTCGGCGGCACGCCTCGGGGGCGTCGGCCCTCGGCCCTCCTCGAGGATGCGCTCAGGCCGGGGCCCCGATGTCGAGGCCTCCTTCTTCTTCTTCTCGCGCCTGGCCTCCTTCTCGGGCTGAGTGGAGGCTCTCCTCTTCTTCGGCCCCTTCTTAGGGGGCACAGCAGCGCCCGAGTAGCCCTCCGCGGCCTCCTCCTCAATCATCTTCAGCATCTCCGCCTTGCCCATTCGTTCGTCTGCAAAGTAAATGTTAGTTCGGGCGAGGAAAAAGCTCGGGCGCATGTATCACGACACGGCTAAAGGAAAGGCACTACTGTACCGAGGTCCCCGACCAGCTCTGTGGAACCCAAACCCCATGGGAGCCACGGAATCAAGGAAAAAGGAATGAAAAGGAAATAGAGGGGCTGAAATAATAAATTAAGAAAGCTGTTTTGCCTTGCTCAAAATAAAATCAAAGTACAACCGTTGGCGCCAGGATGCGCTCAGGCCGGGGCCCCGACGTCGAGGCCTCCTTCTTCTTCTTCTCTCGCCTGGCCTCCTTCTCGGGCTGAGTGGAGCTCTCCTCTTCTTCGGCCCCTTCTTAGGGGGCACGGCGGCGCCCGAGGAGCCCGCCGCGACCTCCTCCTCCATCATATTCAGCATCTCCGCCTTGCCCATTCATTTTTCTGAAAATAAAGGAACAAAGTAAATGTTAGTTCGGGCGAGGCATAAGCTCGGGCGTATATATCACGACACGGCTAAAGGCAAGGCACTACTGTACCGAGGTCCCCGATCTATAAGCCATCTGTCCAATCCTCTTAACAATCTCAAAGGGACCAACGAATCTAGGAGCCAATTTACCTTTAAATCTGTATCTCATCACGCTCTTGAAAGGAGAAACTTTGAGAAACACATGATCGCCAGCCTCAAATTCCAATGGTCTGCGTCTCTTATTAGCATAGCTAGCATGTTGATCTTGAGCAGCTTTCATCCTACTCCGAATCAACTCAATCTGGTCCTTCATATGTTGCACAAACTTAGGAGTAGACGGCTGTTTCTCACCAATCTCTTCCCAGCAGATAGGTGATCTACTCTTACGACATAAAAAATCTTCGAATGGAGCCATCCCAATAGTCACTTGGTAGCTGTTGTTATAAGAAAACTCAACTAAGGATTAGAAAAGTATGCAGGAGGGGACTTGGGACGATCCTCGGCGGCACGCCTCGGGGGCGTCGGCCCCCGGCCCTCCTCAAGGATGCGCTCAGGCCGGGGCCCCGACGTCGAGGCCTCCTTCTTCTTCTTCTCTCGCCTGGCCTCCTTCTCGGGCTGAGTGGAGCTCTCCTCTTCTTCGGCCCCTTCTTAGGGGGCACGGCGGCGCCCGAGGAGCCCGCCGCGACCTCCTCCTCCATCATATTCAGCATCTCCGCCTTGCCCATTCATTTTTCTGAAAATAAAGGAACAAAGTAAATGTTAGTTCGGGCGAGGCATAAGCTCGGGCGTATATATCACGACACGGCTAAAGGCAAGGCACTACTGTACCGAGGTCCCCGATCTATAAGCCATCTGTCCAATCCTCTTAACAATCTCAAAGGGACCAACGAATCTAGGAGCCAATTTACCTTTAAATCTGTATCTCATCACGCTCTTGAAAGGAGAAACTTTGAGAAACACATGATCGCCAGCCTCAAATTCCAATGGTCTGCGTCTCTTATTAGCATAGCTAGCATGTTGATCTTGAGCAGCTTTCATCCTACTCCGAATCAACTCAATCTGGTCCTTCATATGTGTGTTCTGATGCTTCGCTCAATGGATTGGACTTTGTGTTGATGCAGCATGGAGGAGTCATTGCATATGCCTCACGGCAGTTGAAACCGCACGAGACTCGTTACCCAGTTCATGATTTGGAGCTAGTAGCGGTGGTCTTTGCGTTGAAGATTTGGCGCCACTATCTGTATTGGCGAGCAGTTTGTGGTGGACTCGGATCACAAGAGTTTGCAGTATTTGTTTTCGCAGTCTGACTTGAATATGAGACAGCGTAGGTGGATGGAGCTGCTGAAGGATTTTCATTGTGAGGTCAAGTACCAGCCTGGGAAAGTTAATGTAGTGGCGGACGCGTTGAGCAGAAAGGCTCAAGGAGATATGCTTGCGTCAATGTATGTTTCTAAAGACCGTGAGCATCTTAGCACTACTGGTTGGAGGTTTTACCCGTCTGAGAATTATGTGGTGGTTTCTTCTTTCCAAGTTGAGACACAGATCATTTGGAGCATTAGAGCGGCTCAAGGGACAGATCCTTCCATCCACGAGATGAAGTTGAAGGTCAGGGCTGGTAAACTTGAAGACTATTCTGTTTCGTCTGATGGTTGTTTGCGTTTCCGGGGTAGGTTGGTTGTGCCCAATCTGATAGATCTTCGGGAGGAGATCCTTAGAGAAGCGCATTGCAGTAGACACAGTGTTCATCCTGGTGCACGGAAAATGTACCATGCGTTGAAGCCGCACTTCTGGTGGGCTGGTTTGAAGAGCGACGTTGCTGGTTTTGTTGCTCGTTTCTTGAACTGTCAGCAGGTTAAGGCTGAAAGGATGAGACCTGGTGGTCTGTTGCAGAGTTTGGAAGTGCCCCAATGGAATTGGGAGCACATAGCGATGGATTTTGTGACACATTTGCCTCGTTCCAGTAGAGGTTGCGATGCGATTTGGGTTGTTATGGACAGATTGTCGAAGTCTGCACACTTCATTCCCTATGATATGACGTTTTCGTTGAAGAAAATGGCAAAACTGTACGTGGATTTTGTGGTTAGATTGCAAGATGTGCCTGTTTCAATCGTTTCAGACCGAGATCCGAGGTTTACTTCCAGGTTTTGAAGAGTTTGCAAGCAGCTTTGGGTACCAGATTGGCTATGAGTACAGCGTATCACCCCAAACAGATGGCCAATCTGAGAGAACTATCCATACGTTGGAGGATATTTTGAGAGCTGTTGTGATGGATTTTGGTGGTAGTTGGCAAGACGCGTTGTCTTTAGTTGAATTTTCCTACAATAACAGCTACCAAGTGATGATTGGTATGGCACCGTTCGAGGCTTTGTATGGCAGAAGGTGCAGATCGCCAGTATGTGGGAAGAAGTGGGGGAGAAGCAGCTGTCTTCCCTAGAGTTTGTGCAGCAGAAGAAGGATCATGTGGATCTGATTCGACAGCGGATGAAAGCTGCCCAGGATCGCCAAGCCAGTTATGCAAATAGGAGGCGTAGACCTCTAGAGTTTCAGGTTGGTGATCTCGTTTTCCTTAAATTTTCTCCGTTTCGCAGTGTTATGCGCTTTGTACACAAAGGAAAGTTAGCCCCTCGTTATGTTGGTCCGTATGAAATCGTTGAGAAGATTGGCCCTTTGGCGTATCGGCTGTTGTTGCCACCAGATTTATCTTCTCTACATGATCTCTTTCATGTTTCCATGTTGAGGAAGTACGAGCCAGATCCGTCTCATGTGTTGAGAACTGACGAGGTTGAGCTATATTAGACGTTGAGTTATGTTGAGTATCCCTTGAGAATTTTGGATCATAAAGAGAAACATTTGAGGAATAAAACAATTCCCTTGGTGATGGTTCAATGGAGCAAACATGTTAGGGAAGAAGCTACCTGGGAGATGGAAGAGAAGATGCAACGTGAATGGCCGCATCTGTTTGCATGAGTGTTGCATCAGATTTCAGTAATTATTTGCTCAGTTATCTTGAACTCTTGGGTTCAGTTGAGTTGTTCTTGGACTTTTTGATTTCGAGGACGAAATCATGTTTTAGTGGGGGAGAGATGAGACCTGTGTTTTCACAATCAGCTGTTGGTCGATGTGCTTGGAGTAGACATCGATTTTGCCTAAGTGTTGGAATCAGCAGCAGTAGTAGTGGGATCAGCCGTTGAGTGATCGCGTCAGTTGTTGATATTTCAGATGTTGCGTGTTGGTAGGAAGCAGCAGCAATGCTGACGTGGATTCCAGATGTTGGTGTATTAGCGCGTACCCAGCTGTTGCGGGTGATCAGCTGTTGGTATGTTAGTTGCGATGATCAGCAGAGAGTGCTAAGGGACTTTGAAGCAACGACGTTTTGTGAGCAGGAACCAGCTGTTGGTTTCATTAGCGTGTTTCGTAGCGGGTAGCGAAACTACGTCGTTTAGATAAGTTGGAACGACAGAGTTTTGATGGAGCGCTTTGTATCAGCTGTTGGTTATGATAGACATCAGCTGTTGAGAGATCTCATGTGTTGTGACTGCTGGTGTGTGAATCAGCTGTTGGTAGCAAAGCTACCTTTAAGCTTTGTTAGAGCTTTCCGTTGAATTAGGAGGGTAGATGAGCGTTGGTGGAGTTTTAGCTCCCAGATGCTGTTATTTTACGTTTCGGCTTTTGAGCAATGGCTTGTGTTGATATAGCAGGTGACAGATCTGTGTTGCTCGGATTGGATTGTAGCAGCTGTGTGTGGTAATTATAGCTTAGAAGCTGGTGAGGTACGGATGTTGAGCTTATATTACTGCTGGAATTGGCATGGATATTATGCTTGATTGCTGTGTGTGCATTGCTTGTTGTTTTATATGTTGTTCAGCTGTTGCATTGCATACGCATGATCATTTCCCTTTCAGCTGTTGTAGCCGTGCTTTGTTGTTGCTCTGTTTTCTTACCAGGATGCGAGGACGAGCAGCAATACCACACTCTCATCTCCCTGCTTGTCTGTTAGCCCTTATGCGCCGAGTGGTTAACTACCATAGTTCATGGGTTGGGCAACAGCAGGTTGAGTTATTGATGCATTTGGTATTCAGGTGTGGTGTAAAGATGAGCGGGTAATTCCCTCGTGCTTGTACACACACCAGTGGCCACTAACCATTCTTCGCAGAATCTGTTGTCAGCTGTTGAATTCTTGGCTCCCTTTCTTGGTTGTAGCCTTCGGCTGTTGCATTGTCTCTCATGCATAGCATTAGCATTATATCTTTTGCTATTCATTGCTATTTTATAGTTGCTCTCCGTACTGGGGTTTACCCCGAGATCCCTCTGGGGCTGTTGTGTTTGTTTGCCTGTTTGTTGTTCAGGTTTCCCATGTTATTCCGCTGGCCGTGGCTTTGGGTTTACCCCGAGATCCCTCTGGGGCTGTTGTGTTTGTTTGCCTGTTTGTTGTTCAGGTTTCCCATGTTATTCCGCTGGCCGTGGCTTTGACCCAGCTGGAGGTGTCCCAGGAGGTAGATAGAGTGTCCCAGTTATGTATATTATCTATATGCACTGGTATCACCGTGGGTGGGATGTCCCGGGTGATGCTTAGATATATATAGCTGTCAGTCTCTTAGTACTTGTGTTGTATTCAGCCGTTGGGAATTTGTTGTACTTGAATATTTGTGCTGTTGTGGATTTATAAACTGGGATTATTTTAAGTATCTTGAATTTTTAATTATGTGATCTTTCAGTCAGGCCAAAAGCAAAAATTTTAACCACTTTTTAGTAGCTTCTGTTTGTGTTTGCGTGGTTTTACTCTGATGTGAGCACAAGGCCTGACAGCCTTGATCTGTATTGGCTTTGGCAGGTTCTTCAGGTAACCAGGCTGGACAGAGTGGAGCTTCAGCTGGTCGATCCCCTTTCTGATTTGAGTCCCAGTGTTATGTATTTATATTGAGCCAGGGAATGTCCTATGACTTTATTTTACTGAGGGGATCTTAGTTGTTTACTAATTGCTATTTGTACCTGTTGATGGATTGTATGACTTTTGAGTTAAACTCGTATTTTATTTATGAACTATTTTAAGATGATGTTTTGGATCAGGCCCAACATTTCGAATAATTTTTAGCCCATGATTTTGTTGCTTCCACATTAATTGTGTTTTTATCTTTGTTTTAGCGCACCGGGCCTGACAATTCCAGCTGGTTGATTCTTTCACTACAGGAGTCTTCCTCTGTCTGCATCTGTGAGATCAAACTTCTTACAGATATCATACGGCCAGCTGGTTTCTCTGCTCCGAGCAAACTGCTTCTGCTGACTTTCTAATTTGCTCTTGTCAGATTCTCTTGAGCTCGGGTACTCTTGTTCTTTTCGTCCATCTGGTTTGATCTTAACCAGCTGGTCTCTAATCTACCCCCTATATCTGGACAGATTCTATGTTTGAGCTTTTATCCAAGCTGGTTTGCTTTAGGATTCTTCTGGATCAAATGTCTAGCTGGTCTAATGTGTTTATCCAGCTCGAATCGTTCCATGTCATCTTGGATCTATGGAGACTGATCGAGTACCTCTTGCGTACATATTCTTCCTATGCTCCAATAGTGGGGGTTTAACTCGAGCTCGTCTATATTCTCACAAAAACAGCTCGGCTCAGCAGTTGAATACTACACTTGTACGCTGCACTTGGACAGTTCTGCACTTCACCAAATTTTCTCTGCGCTTGGTCTCTGAACTGATCTTGCAACAAGCTGGTAGACTAGCTTGGTGTTCCCTGAAATCTGGAAGATTTCTGCTGTACTATCTCGGGCGTCCCCTCACTGTTCCAGATAGATATCTTCAAAAATGAACCAGCTTAGGCGTCCCCTAACTGTTCCGGTTTGGATATCTTCCTTTATTCTTAATCAAATGCACTACACAAGTCATATAAACCGTTAGTAATATATTAACAGATTTTGTATCAATCAAAACTTAGATTCTGACTCTGTAAAAATAGATGCAACAATCTCCCCCTTTTTGATTTACACAAAATCTGGATAAACATATGCAGGTACGTTTATGATAAAAAATATTTATCCCCCTTTTTGTGGGAATCAAAAAGGGTTTCGAAATCAAGTCTCTCCCTTAAAATTTAAAACACAACTCCCCCTAAATAGAGCATGGGGTTATTTTTATTTTAAAATCAAAATCATTTTTGGAGGGACGGCATTTTGTTAAAACAAGTGCATGAGATTTTGAAGACTGAATATATTCTACTCAAAGGTTCTCATTTATTTAGACCAGAGGAGCAATAGGAGATTCAATTTATAGAATCTCTTCCATTTTTCCCTAAGTTATAGCCTCGCCAAACCTAGAGATCTTGGCGTCCATAGATCTCGTGCAATCTGTCAGCTCGTCGGAACAGATATGCTGCACTTTCCTTTCGAGAAACTGCTCTGCATTCAATATACATTTCTACCCTTCCATATAAGTTGAGTTTTGTAAGCCATAAAATTTTGTTGCATAGACAAGCTTTCGAATGACAATCAGAGTAGGCAAAATTTCAAAACCGTTTAAAATTTTTTCACTTCCTCATTCATTCTCGCGCTAAGTGCAACGTCTGCCAGCAGCAACCTCAAAATCGAAACTAAAACCAGCAGCTCTCATTGCGTCACGCTGACGTCATCTCTGCTGATTCAAAATCTACCAGCAAGAGTTACAGTAACTTGCTGCTGACATTTTGCACCAAAAATCGCTACGACTGAATTTCCAAAATTAACGCAACGTTCAAAAATCAGCAGGAACCTCAAAATTCACGTGATTAATCCCAAATCAAATCAATTAATCACTAATCTAAATTCTCAATCCTCACAGTGATAGTGGATATGATGGCTATCATGAAACACATCTAATAGTCACTGTGCATTCTGAACTCGTTCCTAGTCGATTGGGCCGTCAAAATGAGGATAAGGCCGCCCGAGCTTGAGACTAGCATCTGCGATGTGAAGTACCATGTTTCATTGGTAGGGAATGTGAGGAATCAGAATTTAATTTGTGATTAATCGAGTTGATTTGGGATTTATCGCATGAATCTGATTCCCCACTGTAATTCAGACGTTGCGCTATTTTATAGAACCAGATTTGAACATGAGGCAGCGACGCTGGATGGAATTGCTTAAGGACTTCGATTGTGAGATTCAATATCAGCCTGGGCGTGTGAACTTAGTAGCCGACGCTTTGAGCAGAAAGACCCAGCCTGATATGTTAGCATCCTTGAGTATTTCAAAAGTTCATGAGGAGTTGAGTACGTCTGGTTGGCGTTTCCAGCCGGGTGATCACTATTTCTTTGTCTCTTCTCTTCAGGTGGAACCGCAGATTGTGATGAACATCAGGGAGGCGCAGAGGACCGACCCCTATATCCATGAGTTGAGGATTAAGGCGCAGTCGGGTCAGTCTGATGATTTTTCTGTTGCTAAGATTCCGCGGGAGATTAGTAGTTCCTAACCTGATTGATCTGAAGGAGACCCTCATGAATGAAGCACATTGTAGTCGGTACAGTGTGCATCCAGGCGAGCGAAAGATGTACCATGCCTTGAAGTCTCACTACTGGTGGACAGGTATGAAGAGAGACATTTCTTCTTTTGTTGCTAGATGTCTGAATTGCCAGCAGGTCAAGGCTGAGAGGATGAGACCTGGTGGTTTGCTGCAGAGTTTGGAGGTGCCCCAATGGAATTGGGTTTCGATACTCCATGCAATCTAACCACATGGTCGATGTACAACTTCGCCATCTTTTTCATCGAACACCTCACATCATAGGGAATGAAATGGGCTGACTTCGAAAGTCTATAAATCACAACCCAAATCGCATCGCATCCCCTACTTGATCGAGGTAGATGAGTCACGAAATCCATGGCGATGAGCACAGCCTATCACCCACAGACAGACGGACAGTCTGAGCAGACTATCCAGACTTTAGAGGATATGCTGCGAGCGGTAGTGATGGATTTCAGCGGTAGCTGGCAGGATTCGCTTTCCTTAGTGGAGTTTTCGTATAACAACAGCTACCAAGTCACTATTGGAATGGCTCCATTTGAGGCTTTGTATGGTCAAAAGTGCAGATCCCCGATCTGTTGGGAAGAAGTTGGCGAGAGACAGCTTTCTACACCGGAGTTTGTTCAGCACATGAAAGACCAAATTGATTTGATCCGGAGTAGAATGAAGGTTGCCCAAGACCGTTTCTCGAGTTATGCGAACAGAAGACGTCGACCGTTAGAGTTTGAGGTGGGCGATCGTGTGTTTCTCAAGATTTCTCCTTTCAAGGAGAAACAGCTGAGGAACAAGATTATTTCATTGGTGATGGTCCAATGGAGCAAGCATGGCCGAGAAGAAGCAACCTGGGAAGTTGAGGAGAAGATGAGGCAGGATTGGCCTCATCTGTTTGAGCACTGAGCGTGCAGGATCTCGAGGTAATTTTCTGGTGTTGCTTTGATTTTTGATGAGTAGTTAGTGCAGAATTGCATGTTTGATTATTTCTTCCCTGTGTTCGCCTTTGATTTCGAGGACGAAATCTCTTAAGTTGGGGAGAATGTGAGGATTGAGAATTGAGATTTGTGATTAATTGATTTGATTTGGGATTAATCACGTGAATTTTGAGGTTCCTGCCGATTTTTGAGTGTTGCGATAATTTTTGGAAAATTCAGTCGTAGCAAGTTTTTGGAGCAAACTGTCAGCAGCAGGTTACTGTAGCTCGCTGCTGGTGGAATTGGAATCAGCAGAGGTGAGTAAGCGTGACGCAAGGAGAGCTGCTGGTTTTAGTTTTGAAGTTTGAAGTTGCTGCTGGCAGATGTTGCGATTAGCGTGAGATTGAACGAGGAAGTGACACGTGTTAGTCAACATTTTGGAGTGTTGACTATTGAATTCAGCAGTTGCGCTTGTGAACAGTGATCAGCTGATGGTTTGTGGAATCAGTCGCAAGAGCTGTCGATAGATATGATGACGTAGGCGTGACGTATTCCTTTCTGCTGGCAGTAGTTTGCGTTGCGATGGTTGCTGTTGACCAGCAGGCGCGCAAATACTTTTATGTTGAAAAGTGACGTCGTTTGGATTAGTAGATGCATCGTCGTTTTGAGTGATTTCACGCGACCAGCAGATAGATTGTTTTGAAGAGAGAGCTGTTACCAGCTCTTGGTCGTTTTGCTTGCGAGAGCTGTTGTCAGCTGGTGTTTGCTACGGCGTCGTTTTGATAAGTTGGAACGGTGTCGTTTTGGAGTGTTTTGTGCGATTGCTTATTTGTTGCTGCTGCTGAATTTAGCGAAAGAAAGGAGGTATCTGCTGGAAGATCTCTACTGTTCAGTCGACTGAATATTGGTGTTCAGCAGACGTTGAGTTGGGAAGATTATATATAGAAGTGTTGTTCGACACTTAGAATTATTTTAAAGCCAGATAGTTGGGAAGATTATATATAGAAGTGTTGTTCGACACTTAGAATTATTTTAAACCAGTCTCCCCGTACAGCTCCTTGAGATGATGAAGTATGTCAGCAGCATACTTCGTCTTCTCAAAACGCCATTGCATTTCGTTGGACATCGATGCCATCACATAGCATCGAGCTTTAACCTCGTCGTCCCGCCATTGGTTAAGCGTAATCAGCTC
>KV014929.1:38981-73337 GCA_001598015.1 Dorcoceras hygrometricum | reverse complement strand
AAGTGCATTACTTGATGATAACCAGCAGGTGCTTTACAACAATATCAAAACGGTGTCGCTTGAATAAGTTGACACGACAACGTTTGACTTAAAGATCAGTCGTTGAAGCTTGAAAAGAAACCAGTCGCTGGAATCACACACATGTTGAAAAGAAACCAGCAGGTGCATTCATTCAAATGTGTTCCAGTCGTAGTATTGCAAACGACGAAGGAAGAGCTGGTTATCAAAAGGGAATTGAAGAAATCAGCCGTTGCGATTAAGATGACAGTAGAAGATTAATTCAGTCGCAGCAGTTGAAGTCTCAATCAGTAGCGAAGCAGTTGACGAATTTCTATGAATATTTACGAGAGCTGGATGTCAACTGCTGAGCTCAATTCAAATGGTGAAGACGACAAAGAAGCCTGCAAAAGAAAGGACACAAAGGACAATCCCTGTCGGTACTTTAAAGAGCACATTTGAACGGGAAGAAATTTGTGTCCAACGGATTTAAATTGAACAGAGGCTATTTAAGGAAGAAGAGTTGAAGGAAGAAGACGATGGCTGTAGCACTATTTCAGTAGACGTTGTTGTTGCACAGAAAAGAAAAATCAATAGAAGACAACAACAGAGGGAAGATGAACCTGAAGCGAAGTTGTCAACTATCATACGAAGAGAGAGCTTAATTGCAGTTGACAGCTGAGCTAGAATCTGCTTGTTTAGAGCAATTTCCCTAGTGTGTGAGAAACAGAGAGTTGAGCGTTTCATTGTAACAATCTCACACACAGATATTCATTCACATTCAATTTATAGTGAATGAATCTCAAAACCTTCACAAACAGTTCCCGTCCAAGCACGATGACATTAAAATCTGTGTACGTAGTCTTTGAACAGAGACGTAAAACAAGTTCCAAGTGAACAGCCGAGGGCTGGTAGAGTCTAGGAGTCCATACAAGTGCTGCTTGTGGGGTGGGTGTTTGCAGATGTCCTGTAACCATCAAAGTCTTCTAGTGGATTCTTCCGAGGCGGAAGAAGGGGAGATGTAGGACATTGAGGTCCGAACTTCCAGAAACAAATCTTTGAGTATTGTATTCTTTAAGCTTTCAGCATTCATATTTATTTAGCACGCATATTTCAGAACATACACAGTTAGTACACTTGCACAGTTGAACAGATTTATGTTGTACATAAATCTGTTTGAGTCATTTTAAAATATTAGGATTCAGTTCTGGTATTTTCCGCATGATTTTTAAATCATATCAGATCTGTATCCGGTGCTCTTGCTCTATTTATTGTTCAAGAACCTTGAGCTATTGCAGCTCGTTTATAGCAGCGCGCAAAATCTTTTAACTCTTGAAAAAGCGCGGCTGCTGATATTTTTGATCCTATTTTCCGGGACCAACATGTTATGATATACGATCATGTACTGTTACGAATAGTTTTGATGCCATGATTTACGATCATTCATGCATGTATGTTTTAAAGCTATTTTACGATATGTATGTGTTTGCATGTTGTTTTATTATATGTACCTTGTTATTATCAGATAAAGCACGCTGGGCCTTTAGGCTCATTAGGTTTAAATGGTGCAGGTGATACTGCATGTGATTTTATTCTGACTGGTGGTGAGGAACTCCGATCGTCTGCTGCAGCTGCTACCCCGTGATCACTCAGATGCTTTCACTTATTTTATTAGACATGTTCAATTTTCCTCAACTTTTTACTTCCTCTGATTTTTAAGCCAGCATGAATGATTTAACCTTTTGAGATATCTATTTATTTATGTTTTAAAGTGATGTTGAGAAAAGATTATTAAGGGTTGAAATTTATATACTTTAAAGAATGTTTATTCCGCATTTTATTTCAAAATAAAAGTTAGAGTACGGTTCGTTTTAACTTGTCTCAACTGCTGAACGAGCTAATAGAAATCCTCCGCCGTTGAACAATTTACAACCGCTATCAAAAATCACTTTAAAAAAGTTGAAGTTTTTGTCGGTTGGTTGAGAGCTCTTCACTGCTTTAAAATGAAAATATTTTGAAATATTTTGATTGTGGTGATTGTGAAGTGATGATACGTGTATTTAAAGGAAAATAAAAGCATGAGCCCATCGTTTAAAATATATTTGAAAGCATCGCTTCGTATACAAGCAGTCATAAACAGAACTGGATTTAAAATAGGCTGAACCGTGCTAGTTAGTATTCGACCGGCCAACTCCTGCGAACCGGGTTCCTGCTCTAATGTGAAAATTCAGCTTGGACAAAAGCTGAATAGCTGAATTGAAGATGAAGAAGGGTACTGAAAATAGCAATTAAACCATTCAAAAATATAGATCTATCATTGTGGATTTATGGATTTCCTGGGCGTTACAATGGTAGTGTGTGAGGTATGTGAAAGCTGAGCTGAAATTGATTAATTTCACACACACACACATTCACTCACAGTACATGAGAGATGCGCGACTCAGATTAGAGGAGTGAACGTAAATCAAATGAAATCAATGTACTCTTCGCAGAGAGACATTAAACTACTGCATATAGTGTTGAGTCCAGGAGTCTCAATTTGGACAGTGGGTAGGTCCCATCTGAGATGGGTTTGTACGAGGTGTTGTATAAATCAGTTTTGCTAGTGAATCTTTCCAGTTTGGAAGAAGGGGAGATATAGAAGGTGTTGCCTTCGAACTTCTAGAAACAACCTCTCGGGTACTGTTTATTGTTTTTTGCATTTATGTTTTCTAAACTGTTTTTAAGTTCAATTTTTAGGGAGTAATTCATGTTATTTCCGTATGGTTTTTCAGACAAACCCGATGTATTCTCGGTGCTCAAAATATTTCAAGAACAGGAGCTATTGCAGCTCCAATCTTCAATCAGATCGCGCACGCTCTCCGTGCTGACTACTTCGTGTTGTCTCTATTTTAAAATGCTTTTAAACCAGAACGATCCTAGTAAGCGTGATGTCGTCTTGCCGTGCTGTCTACCAAGCACGTACGCACACACGATCTGACCCGATCCTTCCTAAAATTTTCCAACAAAAATTAATCTAATAATATAAAAACTAAAGTATTGTTTCAAGTTCTTTTAGTTAATAGATACTTTTTAAAAATTATTCTTACGTTTTATTCGGGATTATAAGAAGATAATAAAATGCAACATAGAGAATGCCACTAGTTATTAATTAATTTCATCAAAAAATACCAGTTAGTAATGGTAACATCAAGTATTTTGATTTTTACACGCCAAAATCACTTGCGAGCATGCAGAGATCCAGCTTATGTACACGCGTCGGTATATGATTAGGCCTGAGGAACCTTCAGTGACCGACTTGGTTACCAAATTCATATCTCCTTTCTTCTATATATACTCTGACCGTTGCACTTCTGCCAATAGTAAACTCTGGCTTTTGCCTTCGAGAATTGAGATTTTTATCTTTTTGCTTCCGGTGTTCTGCACGTGTTTGCCGGCGGCGGGTGTTATTGGAGGCGGCTTTAGGAGTATCATTCGGAAGTTGAAAGGAAGAAGATGAAGATTTGCGTGAAGACTCTCAAGGGTTCACACTTCGAGATCGAAGTGAAACCCGATGACACAGTATGGGTCAATTCTCTGCTCCCTGTATCTTGTTTTGACTTACACGAATTTCTTCATACCTTAGTCTAGCGGGATGTCTTGGATTTGATTTTTGTAGTGGTCATTGATTGGAGAGTGATTAGGGTTATGAATTGCCATAGCTATACCCTTGACACGACTATTACTCCGAATTATAACAGGAATATGAAATAATTGTTCTTTGGTGGTGACTTGTATCTTTAGTTTATTTGTCTTTAGTTGGTCGATTTGATTCTGATTGTATTTTGTAATTAGAGGGTAAATAGGGCCTGGATTGGCATTTTTATTCTTCACGTGGAAATTTTCCTAATTATATCTGGTGTTGGAGTTAATTAGTCTCTCTTCATTGAGCGAGCGCCTTTCTCCCCGGTAATTTGTTTGTGGGCCATAATTCTTGGTTTTGATCTTAAAGATTGACTATTTCGTGAATTTGTACTCAAGATGATGGCATATACACGTCTCATGGACTCGTAGTCCTTATTCAAGAATCTTGCTGTCAGATTATCTTGACATCTTATGCCATTAAGTTTGATATATTGTTGTTCAAATCTCTTGAAATCGTCAAATATTTTTCGTTTTGGATGAACTGATTGTTGTGAGGGCAATCTGACTAGTGTTGGTTGCTCTTTGTGGTGGTTTATTGGCACCACAGTTTAGCCATCAATAGATGTAAGCAGAATACTGTCCTGTATATGATGGATGGAGTCTGGGTGAGATTGTTTTGTCACATGATAGGTTTGTGATAGAAATCACAGAAAACTGTGTTAGATAACCTTTCCATGGGATCAGTTACTGCAGTTCTTAGGGTATATTAATAGACTTTTAAATATATTTGCATTATATTATAGCTTTCCCCAGTCTCTTGGATAATATTTGAAGTTAAAAGTGAACTTGCATATGCATATTTCTTGGTTCTTTTATATCCATTTATCGATGGATCGATTCTGTTACTATACTTCAATCTTAATAGGTGGCCGATGTGAAGAAAAATATTGAAACGGTTCAGGGCTCTGATGTATACCCAGCTGCTCAACAGATGCTGATTCATCAAGGGAAGGTTCTTAAAGATAATACAACACTGGACGAGAACAAAGTTGTGGAAAAAAGTTTTGTGGTGATTATGTTGACCAAGGTAAATTGCTTGTCTCGTCAATTGGAGAGTTCTGTAACTTTTCCTGCTACATGACACTGAGATTACGTGTATATGGAGATTTTTTAAGAGTTCATTGATACTAGATGCAAAATGTTATCTAACATATAACACGTGCAAAAAAGTAAATTAAGGGCTGAATATAGCTGCTATGGAATTTTGTAGAGCAAGGCATCCTCAAGTGGAGCTGCACCTGCATCTGCTACTCCAGCGAGTATAGTAAGTCCATCTCAATGTATTTTCCAATTTTTTAGGCTAGGTTACTGTCAAATGCGCTGTAATTGTCTAGCCCAGTGAGAGAGTCCAAGGATTCTAGTGTGCCGAAGGCACACCCATGGCTGTTTCAAGCTGGGGAATTAGAGTCCGAGCGTAAGTACATTTGTTGTCATTTTATTTTGGATTCAAATAAAACATGTGGATACACACATGATGGAATTGGTGAATAGGATTGGTGCTCTCGTTTCTCAAAATTGTTGTTTATCATTAGTGGTTTGGTGAGCAAGGAGTCTTTGTATTTATGTTCTTATTGCGTCGGATAAATTTATTAGATACTTTCCAAACAAAGGTGTAATAAACTTTCCAAACAAAGGTGTTAAGAGATCGCGGGGTTCTATCTTAATGCGCATCATCATAACTATAAACAATGGGGGCCTAAGGTAGAAAATCATACTAGAATAAATATAATCTGGATGAGATTACTTGGTAATCAACTATTACATGATTCGTTGGCGATGTCGTAACATACTGGTAAAAGAGATAGGCATAATGGCTGATTCCTCAGCCTGAAAACAAATGTACACTTTCATGATTCATGAAGATGTGCATGGAAGATAAGGAGCAGGACCAGCTTCAGAGTGAACTTCGAGTGCAGATGGAAGAATTGTCCCTCTCTCATGTCGTGGTACAATCAGAAACAACTCAAAACCGAGAGATGGGCAGCAGCTAAAAGGGTTTTCACGATCAACATTGTGACAATAACAACAAAAACGGCCCTCCTCTTAATGCCCCAAATGCTTGAGTGTGGATCTACCACGATATGATGGCTTCACGCTTTTTATGGTAGAGGAAAGACAAGCAGACAACCTTGATTTGAATTAGATTATTTTAAAGAGTAGTGTCACCCTAAGTTTTGGAACAATCCTATGCCCCATGAAAATTGACGAAATACTCCAATTAATGTAATCGGGTTCTGTATACTACTGTCGAAGGAAGTTTGAGCAACTAATGCAAGAGCAAGCTCATTATTTAAAGACCAAATTGTGGAGCTTTGCATTAGTGGATTATAGGAAACCGCATCAGATACACTCATTCATCTTCCCCTTTATTCTCCCTGGGTAATGCGCCTTGCGGCTATATGAGGTGCGATCTGGCGTGAAAATCCCGAGACAATGACCTCCACTAGTCAAACTCCTACCCGATCATCATTGGACACCTTCATTCATAGATTGAACCATGCGGAGATGGAGGAGAGGCACGGGGCTATGTTATAATTGTGATGAATTACTTCTATCCGGTCATCTTTGTAAGGAACTGTTTATGATGGAAGTGATAGAGGATATGATAGAGGAGGAGGATTCTGATGACACGACTTTAGAAGAAATCGTGATTTTGATTCTTTCACAATACATAGGGGAGCATAAACCATATAAGTGAAGGGTCCAATTTCATGAAAACCATTTCTCGTGTTGATTGATTCCGGTAACACACATTGGTTCTTAAGAGTAGCCACTAGGACAGATTTTCGATCTTTCTGTTGAATCCAACACTCCTCTCTGGGTCCTTTGGCAAACAGATGTTAGATTCATACTTGGAAGTAAGCCAAAACATTATCATTGGTTTGGTGGCCTTTTGCAATGATTCTTTAATTATCCCTCTTGAGGGCTTTGAGGTAATACTTGGGGGGAATTGGCTCCTACCTTTTCGGGCCTATCCAATGGGACTTGGCCATGATGCCATGCAATTTTTTTAAAAAAGTTCAAACTATAAGCCTTCAAAGCACTTCCAGGAACCGTCTCCGTTTGGGATAGCATCCACGCTTGTTCATGAAATGGAAGAGGCCGAGTTGCATAATCTCCTCGTGAGATTTTCGATGATATTTGCTGATCCTCCCCCCCCCCCACCCAATCTCCCCCTCTCAATTGCAGACACAAGATTATCTGGAACACAGACGAACACTATTGTTGTGAGCTGCACATGATGTTTTATTCATAATACTTGTCATGATGGGTTTAAAAGACTTTGCAGTGAGTGTGATTTTAGTGGGACAGGTACTGTGCCCGAACCCACGGGGTCACGGATTGGTGAAATAAAATTTTGAAATAAAAAGAAGGGCTAAACGGCAATTTGTTATACGCTGTATTTCTTATAACGTAGAAAAATTTCGAAACACAAACACAAAACTGATATACACACGTTCCGCGCCAAGTACTGAAATTTTGCAGAAAACAGATTTCATATATATATATACTGCAAAAGCGATATTACAACATTGAAATTCTATATGAATTCACTACTGTTGCAATAGATCTAATACAGATGTCTAAGATAAAAGACAATAACATCTAAGACACGGGAAACGCTGTCCATAGATAAACACTTCACCACCCAGCTGTCTCAGCTTCCACCTTCCGCTTGTCCCTTAACTGTCTCACCTGCATCATTTTAAAAGCTAATGAGCCTAGGGCTCAGCAAGTAAATCTGAGTAATAACAAAGTCATTTAATGCAGGCAGACATCTGAACATTTACATAACTGAGTTTAAAGGAACTTCATTTAAACGTAAACATTCTTTCGTAAATTTTCTTAAAACTTTCTTTCATAACTTGGATGCGGGAACAATAACCCAGATCCCTTCATTTAATTTCTTGTACTTTAAGAGTTATGGCTTAGAAGCTCTTCTTAGATCCGTTGTGCACTTGATCAAATGACTTCTGATATCAATTCTAGCATATAGCTCATTGTGAAGGGGCAATCGACATCTGGACAATTGCTCACCCTTCCGTTGTGAAAGGGCAACTGACATCTGGACAGCTGCTCATCCTTCCGTTAGACTGTCTCTTATCTAGGCCATAAATCCTAAAAATAAACTTTCATTCCTTTAAACTCCTTTCTTTCGAAATCTTCTTTGAAATCAGCTTCGAAAATCACCAGGGTTCACTTCTTTTAAAACTCGCTTCCCAATTTTAAAACTTAATGAGTATCAGATTTGACTACTGGAAAGTGATCGCTGAAATGCGAACAGATTTTTCTAAAGGAAACTGTACTGGAAAGCAAAACAGATTTCGATTGGGGAAAACAGATTCCTCAGGTGGAGCGTAACGTTGAACAGATGTGACAACAAGGAGCACCACTGTTAGCATGAAACAAATCTGACTGTGGAAATACATCGCTAACAATGAAACAGATTTGACTAGGGAACTGTAGTGATAGTGGGGAAACAGATGTCACCACAGACATAGTGTTTGAAAAAAAACAGATATCGTTGGTCAACTCAGATGTCAACACAACTAGGTTGGTCAACTCAGATGTTAATGAATAATCGTAAGCGACTCGGTAGTGAGGTATTTAATATTGTGAAATTTGACCAAAATCTGATGTGTTGCGAAAACACGGATCTGAATTTGAAAACTTCTGATTTAAATATGAGATTTAATCGATAACATAGGAAACAAAGTTTGAATAAGAACTTGGTGCTGCAACATCACGAACGACATCTATGATACCAGTTCTGCCTATCAAACCAGACTTAATTTCTGATTCGACTAGCATCTCCGATTACAGAGTCAAGTTCAGATGTTACCATTCACCAGAAAGAAGAACATTCATGAACATACGTGACTCAAATCTGAACTCCTCAGTACTTTTGAAAACATCATCATCTTTCTTAAAACATTCTAGAAAACTTTGGAAGCAGAAAACATAATTTTGAACTCGATCTTTCTTTTCCTTAACTTTCTTGAACATACGTAAACATGAACTTAACTTTATCTATAACATATTAGGCAAGCAAACACATACTGAAAAACAATAAATGCTTTAAATGGTGTAGCAAGGATCAACTTTTACTTGCCTTAGAACTGAGCTTTACAACGGCAATTCCTGCAGAGTTCCTCCTCCTCAAGCAATCACAACGAGCTTCTTTGGAAATATTTGAGAGAAAACAAAAGAGTTTTCTTTGTAAGTGAAAATAAACTTTTCCTTTGTAACAAGTATTTGTATGGGAGGAATTAGTGACAGGTGAGGTGTAATCATCAAGCATGACACACCATATCTAAAGTTATGAATTTTAGTAAAATTTCCCTCTCAATATGTTAGTTTGCAAATCTACCAAACACTTTTTAAAAGAAACCATTTTGTTCTCCTTGAAATAATTTTCAACAGATTTCTAAAACATGCTCGTGTGTTGCGCTTGGAGTGACATCTGCTGGAACTTGCTGCGTTGTACCTCAATTCTGAAATCAGTAAAATCAGCTTTCATAAAATAGCTTATGCTAACATTTAAATTGGCATTTTGATCCTTGAAAATGAATCTTGACCCTTGAAATAAATAAGATTCATATACTTTGTCCTATGGATTTTTGGGGCGTTACAGGTACGGAGCGGCATGTGATGGACTTCGTTGTCTTTCTATGTTTGCTAACAGAATAAGATTAAACAGCTCCAGCCTGAAGGTTAATGCAACCTCTCCCTATCCCACATCATACCCGATATATCGATGAATTTCATGGATGGTCTTTCCTATTCTCATAGGAATACGGTGATATTCATCATTGTTGGAAAATATGTGCACTTTATTGCCTTATCATCACTCTCTTATATTGCTGTGTTGATGGTTAAAATCTTCTCTGACATGTCTTTAGGCTTCATGGTCTGCCAGAATCCATCGTCATTTATTGCTATGTCATTTTTACAAGCTCTTTTTGGAAAGAGTTGTTTCTTTTGCAAGAGACAAAGCTTTGTTTCAGTTCTTCTTACCACCCACAACTGGTAGGTAGACAGATATTAACCGGGTTTTTGGAATTCTATTTGCGATGCTTTACGAGTGATTGTCCAAACAAATGGGTGGAGTGGCTCGCTTTGGCTGAATTTTGCTCCTCTTCCTCGTACACTTCTCTTCTTGAGTTTGTCTATGGCAGGTCTAGCTTCCTCTTATCCACCTGTTTGGGCATTGCACGACTCGAGGCCGTGGGTCATGTGTTGCCGCTTCACGGTGAAGTGTTGTAGGATGTCAGGGCAGAGGTGTTGAATTCCCAGAACCATTTAAGAGTGCAGGATGATCACAACCATAGTGAGTTACCTTTTATTGTAGGTGTTTTGGTTTTTTTTGAAGCTTTAGTCTTATCACCATCTTTGGTTATCCGCCTCTGTTAGTAGTAACCTATCCTTTAGTTCATTGGACCTTTGAAGGTGCTAGCATGTTAGGACTGTTACCTTTAAACTTGACCTGCCATTTTCAGCAAAGATGCACCACCCAGTCTTCCATATTTCCTTCCTGAAACCTTTGTTGGCAAGGGTTGTCACTAGCAGAAGTTTCATGGGAGGATGCCCTTTTATTTGCGGAAACTTTCCTTACTTTCATGTATGCAGACAAACACCATTCTCAAGGGGTGGTGATGTCATGCGCACTGCAAAAACGGTCAGGCCCAGCGAGAGTTCAGGCATTCGAGCCTACTAGAGGCACAACCACATCCATTTTCAAGTTCGGGATAAGAGTTCGGTCATTAGTAATATTGTGTATAATTTCATTTATCTTGAATCTGAACAAAACATGTGTGGATAGACACATGATAGGGTTGGCGGTTAGGAATGGTGATTGGTGGGTTTGTTTTTTCAAAATTGTTGCTTATCATCATTAGTGGTTAGGTGAGTAAGGAGTCTTTGTATTTGTATTCCTTTTGCTTTGAGTAGGTGTTATCAAATATTTTCCTAACTAAGGTTGAGGTTCTCTCAAACAAGCCTCACCATAATTATAGACCATATGTTGCTATGGTAGAAAATCACACGAGAAGAAATATAATCTGAAATTCTGCAGAGTAAATTGACCTGCTACCATCCTTTGCCCTAAGTGGGAACAGTTAGTGTTAAATGAATTTTTTTTTTTTCATATCGAAATTGTCTCATGAATAATTGATATTTTAAGTTGGAATTGTAATTGTGAAATTATGCATTGAAGGTGAAGTGTCCTGGGGAGGCTAATTTTTTTTTTCTTTCTTTACCTTTTTTTCCGGATGATGGTATGATTTAGAACTTAAAACCAATTGTTGGATGAAAATAAGTAACTGACTAGTTCAAACACCTCATAAACTGATGAAATGATTGAGACCCAAACAGAAATCTATAACAAAAGGATAATGGAAAACACAAAATTTTAGTGGTGGTCCCAGATATGTATTCCTGTTTTCAGGCATATTAATTAAACAATATTCTTCTGTTCTGTAAGTCACAAATTAAAACTTACAATTGACATATTTGTCTGCGTTTGTCCTTGCAGAATTTTTTAGTGGTGATATTTGTCTGGACTTGTCTATTCTAAATTTAGGCTTCCTGAAGAGGAATTAAAGTTCCTGAAATGTTCTATTGTTTGATATGTGTCATGATTGGTTTCTTTGTCTCCCTATAGTCCCAACCTGCAAGTAATACGTCTCCTCCAACACAGCCTGTGACTGCAGGTCCAGCACCTGTATCAACTAATGCGCCGTGAGTTCATAGTTTCAGCTAACAGTAACAATTTTTAAAATCTGACCTTATGATTATCGAGAATTTCCATCTCTTGCATTAGTCCGCAGTCAGCTCCTGAATCTGTTCCTGCTCCTGTTCCTGCTCCTGCTCCTGCAGCTACTCCCGCTCCTCCTCCTGCTTCGTGAGTAAACATTGTCTGATTATTACTTGCGAAATCGGTTACATTTTACTAGAGACTTTTGTACAAAATAATGCATTTTTGTTCAACAGTGCAGTGACAGATGTGTATGGTCAAGCGGCTTCGAATCTTGTTGCTGGAAGTAACTTGGATGGTGCTGTTCAACAGATCCTTGACATGGGTGGTGGATGTTGGGATCGAGATACAGTTACTCGTGCACTGCGTGCTGCTTATAATAATCCGGAGAGAGCAGTTGAATACCTTTATTCTGTCAGTTCCCACCATATTATATCATTCTTTCCCTATTTTATAGAGAACCACAGAATGTGACTGAGATTCAATAGTGGTTTTGATTTTTTGTGAATTTCTTTTGTATTTTTCTTCTCTTCCACATTGAATAACTATGCCATTATATAACTTTGAGCGAAGTTTAATCTCAGGGAATTCCAGAGCAAGCAGAAGCTGCTCCTGCGGTGCAAACACCTGCTGGTGGGCAGCAGGTGAATCCTCCAATCCAGGCGACACTGCCTGCAGTAACTGCTACTGGACCCAATGCAAATCCATTGGACCTTTTTCCACAGGTAGGATTTTTTCCATATCTCTGAGATATCATTTGATCTTTAATGGAATGAATATAAAAGGATAGCACTTATTAAATAAATTTGAAGAAAAAAACAAGAACAAGAATAATAGGTTGCATCTTTATTGAGCTAGGGTCTCCCTAACCTGGGCTCAGATGCAAGTGCCGGTGCCCTGGATTTCCTTCGCAACAGTCCACAGGTTCCAAAATCGTTTTCTACAAATTGAGTTACCATTACAAATTATGTGTTGTGATTTTCTTGTTTTATTTTTAGTTTCAATCACTGCGAGCGCTGGTGCAAGCCAATCCTCAAATCTTGCAGGTACTTGTGTTGCATATGCAACTTAGTTGTTTCAATGTAATGAATGTTAAATATATTTTTGCTAACTTTACCATGTAAATGTCTTCTTTCTGTACTGCCAGCCCATGCTTCAAGAACTTGGGAAACAAAATCCACAATTAGTTCGATTGATCCAGGAGCATCAGGCTGATTTTCTACGCTTGATAAATGAACCTGTTGAGGGCGAGGGGTGAGAAAATCTGCTGTAGTTTACATTTCTTGTTCAAGTTGTTTTAGTCCCAAGTATGTACCTTATAGCTTTGGATGTAACTTTGATACGACCAGGAATATATTAGAACAAATGGCTGAAGCGATGCCGCAGGCAATCACTGTCACGCCAGAAGAGCGTGAAGCAATTGAACGTGTAAGTTTTCCTTCTAAAACCAAATTTTATTTATACATAACATATTTTGTTGTCATTTTGAAGTTCATGTGCTCTAAATCTCATTCATTGGTTACTTCATTTTTGGCTACCATTATCATCTCTGGGCCAAAAAATCTTTTTATCTCAAAACTGCTCGGGAGCACCTTAAATGCATTAATTATTATATTTTATGTGGCTGATGATGAGGAACAATGTCGTGATGGCTTGGAATCTTGTAGTGCTCAAAAAATTTGAGTCGCTTCATTGCTATTAACTGTAGCATCTAATTTGAGTCGTTTCATTATCATCTAACTATATATTTTTTTTATATGTTAGGGCCTGAACGCCTCGTTATATGGATTTCAATTTCACAACCAAAAATTCGTTGTGTGTTCTGTTAACTTCTGTTATGCATTTACAAAATACCATATAAATTTTTGTAGGAACAGAAATAAACTCTCTTAACGGAACACCATTTCCAATCATATAATTTTCAAATGCATCAATGCCATAATCAAAACCGCACAATCGTCTCAATTACACAGCTATGGTGGCTTTGTTTGCAGCTTGAAGCTATGGGGTTTGATCGGGCTTTGGTATTGGAAGTATATTTTGCTTGCAACAAGAACGAGGAGCTTGCTGCGAACTACCTCTTAGATCATATGCACGAGTTTGATGAGTGAAATTGTGTGGATTGAGCACTCTCCCATTATACTTCATGCTTCGTATGTGCGATGTGCTCTTTCTTGCCTTGTGTGGAGTAGTTTTTATTTATTGTTCACAGAGGCTTTACCAGACTGTTTATCGGGATATCCTTATATACAGTTTTTGAAGTACTTCATCTTTTTGTTCATGGTAATTAAACTACGAAACTGCTATATTTAGTTGCAGCGTGGTTCATGTTTGATCCCCTGTTATCCTTCAGATGTTGAGTGTAAGCCAAAACATAGTTGAACTTTATAAGTTTTAACATTTAGGCTGAATCATTCATGGTTTGAACTATTATCTTGGTTTTATCTTTCGAGATTTAATTTAATTGTAATTAATTTTTCTTTTATCTTCGGAAAGAAGTAATTATGTTTTTATTTAATTTTTTATTATCATGTGATTCGAACCAATAATGGACAAGGTGTATGCCATAGGTCCTCTCTACCATTGTATAGTGACTAAAATAGAAGTCGCCGTGGAAAACTGTACACCGAGTCAAACTTTTGGATATATTATGGCACGATTAAGAGGGATATGGTATCACAATCCATAAATCTGACTAATTCTGAAGCAGAAACATCCATGTGTCCTGATCTTCAGAGAGTAGGAAAAATCAAAACAAAACACAGCGAGTCACTTATCTTGAAGTGTTCTTATTGGAGCTACTTCAGAGCTTCAGTAGTTCTAAAAAAAGTGAAACGAACATAGGTAAAAGGACAAGAAATAGACAAGCAATGATCATCAACATTTCTCAACATATTTAAACTGAAGATTCTGGCCAATCTTGCACCATCTTTTTTATCCTAGTATTACTATGTCCAAGTCTAGATAATTTTTTTGTATGTATAATCAACATTTCATAACAAAGAATAGGAATATCTCAAGTATAATACCTAGTTTAATTTTATACGGGTTTTTATCTGTGATATTCTTTAAAAAATTCACCAAGTAAAAATGTGCTCTCTTTGGTGAAGTTACATCTGAGAATGTACTCCGTCCACCTTTTAGCTTGCTTCTTACATGCTTAAGCATGTTAATTTTGAGACGAATACATTAGATGAATATACATTGTGATACGTAAATTACCGCCATATCGATGGGGAGAGATGTCCCATAGAAAAGAAAAGCCGAGGATCACCATTTCCCATGCTCAATATAAATAAATCAAGATTGATCTTTGCAGCTTCGAGATGTGGAATATTTCAGAGCCGCCAGAGTTTCTATGGGCTTCTCACTTCCAAATAAGGATTAGGACAGAGTTTGCTACTTGTGCAGTATTACAGTGGAATTAAGCATTTCCAGCAGAATGCATGTTAAGGTATGTCATGTGTTCAAGAATGACGGGCATTCTTTTTCTTGGAATGATACAAAAAGTTTCAACTCGGCTTGCCAGCTTTGAAAGCAGATGCAACATATTAAAGCAAATGGCTATATACAGTGGAAACGGTCCACAGCAAGGTACAGAAGTGCAAAGCAAGAATCACATAAAAAAATTGTTGACATTTCTATGTCATACCACAGGTTCGATATTTCAGGAAAATATTGAAATTTGCCTCCAATCAATATAACACATGGCATCATTGGGAAGCAAGCAAGGTGTACTTCAAGGTGATTTCCGATAGCAAGGAATACTAGAGATTTCAATCTTAGCCTATTTTAGCTGGAGGAGTATAATTAGCAGATGAAATAACCTATTTCAGCATTACAAAGCGCACGGTTAAAACTTTTATCTCCATCATCCCGGCTTGATATTTTGTGCAATCTCAATATAAGTAGATAAACCCAAAACTGTTCAAGTATTTAACTAATAGAACATAAAAAAGGGAAAATAATACTTCAAAAAGAAAAAAAAAAAACAAAGTTAAAGAAGATGGAGAAACTTCTTCCAAGATTGACAATAAAATCTTACTAAGCTAACTCTCTCCACTTTGCTGCCACAAATTAATAATATCCGTAGCCTGGTTGAGCAGAACCACCGTCTGCTTCTTGGAAATCCACGGCTTACTCTCCAGCATGACCTTAAGCTCCTTCCAAGCATCTTTTCGTGGCCAAAAATAGTATGGGCTCAAAGGAATGCTCCCATGGCCGCCTGGAATCACTTGGTCAATCGCTATTCCGATATTCTTTTCCATCCAAAGGAATCTGAGGACCAGCCTGGGTCTCTCCATCGGCTTCACCACAATTCTTGGCTTCTCTTTCGCCTCACCATCATCCAGGATCGATGCTTGTTGGGTGGTCAGTGAAGAAGAAGCATTTGTTTTGATGGGCTTGAATTCTCTTTTGCTAAAGGATGGGGTCTTTATGGTGGCAAAGATTAGATTTTTGGGTAAATTTGCCTGCTGTGGGTTTCCGGCGCTAGGTCGAAATCCCACTGATAACATTGTGTTTAATTTCGTGCGAGACGGTGAGCCGTGTAGGAAATGGAACATTGCCGGAATATAAAATGTTTTTGGATTAAAATTTAGGGAAAAGATGTTTTTGAAGTAAATTACGTTTGTTCTATTTAAATATGTTATATAATCAAACTGGTTTTAACATTTTTCAGTAATTTTGGTCCAATTTTGATTGAAAATCGTTTACACACCGACGTTTGATAATTTAACATAAAAACTTATTTATTAGACATTAAAATTTGGAATTTTTGAATATATTGATGTTTTTTAATTCTTTGAGTAATCGTTGAAAATTTCTCCGATTTTTATGTTAAATGGGTTAGCTTTGATGTTAAATTCAGACAAATCAAAAGTTCTCTTTGTTAAAAATCAGAATAAAATGTCAAAAAATTAAATATACAGGACTAAATTGTAATTTTATCGTATAATAGATCAAAGTTATAAGAGGACAAAAATGAAGAACTAAAGAACAATTTTCCCAGAATATTATAAAAATTCCTGTATGTTTGGTTGGAGCGAAGAAATAGGATTTGATGGGCTTATAATTTTACATCCCATTTTAAATGTATGGGAAGTCGAGATTTTCAAAAATAAATTAGTATTTGATAGAATTGATGGAATCTGACCGGATTTGGTTTAACAAGTGAGAATATTCAAAATGAAGAGACTTCATGTAATGAATTATTTTTTTTTCGATTCTCAAGCTTTTTTAATAAAGATACGATTTTTAGATTTTCTTAAAAAGAAAATTTATCATATTAAATACTAAATTCTATATTTATAATAATCGTTATTTGATATATTTAAATATAGGTGATATACTTTTTTATATCACTTATTTCCAATTGTCCGATCCTATTGTTAAATATGATTTTAACTTTTAACCAAACATCAAAAGAATTCAAACGATAAATTTTACATTCCAAATTTGGGGTTCGAATTGAAAGACCCAAAAATTTCAATCTTAATAAACATAAAAGTCGTTACTAAAATTCTGGACTAAATTGCGAATAAACACAATTCATTGCTGCTGAAATGCAGAACAAAGGAACCAATGAAGTGAGCGAAAGTAATACCAAATTCTGATAAACACTTTTCATATCAAATGAAGAAAATCAGCTGCAAGGGTATACAAACACGGAACTAAATCCTCAGCTGATCGAAATACAAATGAACTTGCATATATCTTTACACCAAGTGTTTAGACAGATTTCTACAAAATAAGGAACTAGAAATCTGTTAACATACAAAACTGTAACTAAAGTTCTGTACATCAAAACAAAGTCTGAAAGAAACAAAGGTAAAATCTGGAATAGCAAAATCATGCAATAGAAACTGATACTATAATTGGAATCTGAAAGCTGAATACATAAATGAATTCTGAATACGCTTTAGAATAAACAAGCGCAATATATTACTGAGAATTCTGATAGAAACTGAAAGCATAACACATAATCAAATTCTGAAAACATTTTCTTTAAACATTCTCCGGAGCTGTTATTAAAATCACACTTGCGCTCTTCTGGACACTTTAAACTTTTGGTCCAATTCGTTTGATCAAACTCCTGATATCAGTCTCTAGCACTATGGCTCATGGTGAAGGGATATACAGATCCGTCGACCTATACACCTGATCCTTCCTCTGTTGAAAGGGCACACGGTTCGTCAGCCGCGCACTCACCCTTCTTCTGGGGATCCTCTTTGTTGTCATAACTTAAAATATTTTCTAAAACATCGTTCTGCTCTTTCTTTTCTTTCTAAAATCTGTTTTCTTTCTCTCTTGTACGAATTACTGGTTTTCTCTTGTCTAATGATGTTCTGGAACTTCAAGGGATTTCTCTGTAGAATTTATGAAGATGAAAACTCAATAAAAGCTCTCAAATCTTGTTCAATTGAATCGAATAATCTTTTGAACTGAAGCGGAAATGAATAAGAAATCAAATTCTGAAATTTCGTTATCTGTTGAAGAAAACGAAGAATGAACAGTAACTAGTTGCAATGAACAGTACCAGTCGCAAGACTAATACCGGTTGAAATGAACAGTAACAGTCGCAAGACTAATACCAGCTGCAATGATCAGTACTTAGAAACAAATAAAGCAACTGCTGAAATATCAAAATGGAATACATCTGCTGGTGAACAGTGCATCTGCTGAATGTTACGAAGACAACGCAACTGCTGAAATATCAAAATGGAATACATCTGCTGGTGAACAGTGCATCTGCTGAATGTTACGAAGACAACGCAAATGCTGAAAATTCTAACAAAGGAATGCAGCTGCTGAATTAGTTCAATAGGAATGCACCTGCTGGTGTTAACAAAGAAATACACCTGCTGGTTTTAGCAAAAGAAATGCATCTGCTGGTGAACAGTGCACCAACTGGAATTTACGAAAGAAATACAACTACTGAAATATTTCAATAGGAATGCACCTGCTGATGTACAAACTATCAGCCGATGAACAAACTATCAGCTGATGAACAAACTTTCAGCTGATGACCAATAAAATATGCAACAGCTGAACATGAAATAGTGCGACTGCTGGTCGCAACTACTGAACCCAAACAATGCGACAACTGAAATCTATACTTAGAATATTTTCAATAAAGAAATATCAGTCGTGGTATAAGAACCAGATTTCAGACTTAACCAGGTGATGACGATGGTTTTCCTTTGTCTGAAGAATTCAAAATATCTAAAGAAATTTCTGGAAATGATCGAATAAGCTACTTGTAAGCTACTTCGATGGAATTTCTGAAGAAAACTCAAGAATCTACTGGATGAACATCACCAAACCATTTTCTAAAACATCTCTTTGGATCAAAATACAGTAAAACGTTATCTACTCTTGAGATGCTTCGAACCACCTTGTTCATCATACTCAGCAGGTCATTTCTCTGAGCTGGTTTCCTTCCCAACTGGTTTCTTCTTTTATTATAGCAGCCTTCTGCTTCCCCATCATAAGCATCCAACTGCTGGGATCCTTGATCAGGTTTTCTCTTCCCTGATCTGGTTTACCAGCTCGGCTCTATTCTTCTCGTCAAGAGCCATTGTGTGCTTGTTTGTTCACTTGGTCCATTCGCACCTATTCCAAACCATCGGCAAGAGCACCTTTCTTTCACTGGTTGATTGAGCCAGTTCTCCACGTAGAACTGCAATCCAGCACCAGTGATTATATGCTATCTTCTTTGGGATATAATGCCCAGTTCAGATTTAGTCTTCCCAAGGACTAGATCCCTATGATGAACTGATCATAGTTGCGCTTAGTGATTCGACCTACACTTGATCACTGCGCTTGTCTATGCGTCAGCATTTGAACACTGCACTTGTACGCTGCACTCAATCTGCTCTTGAACAAATCTGCACTTCACCATATCTTCTCTGCGCTTGATCTCTGAACTGCTCTTGCATCAAGCTGGTAGACCAGCTTGGTGTTCCCTGCAATCTGGAAGACTTATGCTGTACCAGCTCGGGCGTCCTCTCACTGTTCCAGCATAGATATCTTCAACCGAACCAGCTTAGACGTCCTCTTACTGTTCCAGTTTGGATATCTTCCTTCCTTCTTAATCAAGTGCACTGCACAAGTCATATAAACCGTTAGTAAGATATTAACAGAGGTCAATCAAAACTTAGATTCTGATCTGTATAAACAGATCCAACAGTATGTGGGTCTAATGTAGCAACATGAAGTATTTTTCAAGGGTATCATGGAGAAAATACCACGTATGCTACAAATGTACGGGATCCGGATGATTTGTTTGGGGACAGTGCTCGAAATATCACCATTAGTGAGCATTGGAAGTGATGTTGTTCGAAATATGACGATCACGTAAATATAAGACACTATCAACGTTCTCGGCCATCCTACAATAAATAAATAAATTAATTGATCAAAAGAACGAAAAAATTCAAAAGACAAACATTATACAGTGCCGTTGGAAGAAAGGAGGATCTTTGTTTATGTTTCTAGGCCATTTTTATATTGTCCTGACTAAAGATATGTGGTTTTCAGGGACTTGGAAGTCGAAGTGCACATACTCTAGTTATCTGGCTTACACAACACCATGTGTTGTGTTTCGCTTTCGACGTTCTATAATCCTACCATCACAGACTGCCCTTCTTGCAGCTGTGGATGTAAAGATGCCAATGGAAATGCAACATCATGTGTTAGGTTTGTACACTTTTTGGATTATTGATTCTATCTGAGTAGCAAATCCTCTTGTCTCATTGTGGCTACCTTCCCAAGAGTTGTTGTACAAACACATCAAGGGTAATTGGTTCATGTTGAAGTATGGCGTTGAAAAGCTCCACATTCTATAATATCAAGTTACTATTGTTGAAGTCAATTAAATATTTGGGAATTGGGCAACATGTTATTTAATGTACTGATTGATCCAGACTTATTTTGATCATGCCATTTGAGCAATTTGATTTATGCAGTTACTATTAGCTATATATTTTAGTATAACAGCAAAATCTTGGTCTAAACAGATGAAGCATAGTCTTGTTCGTAGCAAAGGTTCTGGACATACTACAAAAGTTCAGGCATCTAATTTCATCTAGGGATTAGCTGATACTGGTCGAATGATAAACTGACCTAAAAAAAAAACTAACCTGAAATTTTGAAGGAAAGAACGACGCTGCTGCAAACAGAGAGGAAGAAGGAAATTTGGAGAGAAGGGAATAAATATATCTAATGGCATTACAAGTCAGATACAAATGGGCACCTTTAATACGGTTAGCTTCAGGAGTGAAGCCCAACAAACGTGTACATCTCTGCAGTAACTCCGGTTTACTGTAGGATGTATCTCTGCCAATAACGGCCAATCCATCAATATTTAAGCCCCAGATCATTGCGACATCCTGCAACGTTATGGTGGTCTCGCCCACAGGAAGGTGAAAGGTGTGGGTTTCTTGTCTCCATCTCTCCACCAGCACCATAATCAAATGATTATCAAAATATTTTATGGGCCCACATTGTATGACAGCATAGAAGCCCATCTGAGCAAGACGAAGGCGGACACGAAGGTGAATTCCATTTCTCACCACTGCCCACAACGATTTATCCGATCGTCGTGGTGGAATGACTATATCCATTTCATTGGAAGCGATGACAACACCATGTGTTGTGTTTCGCTTTCGACGTTCTATAATCCTACCATCACAGACTGCCCTTCTTGCAGCTGTGGATGTAAAGATGCCAATGGGAAATGCAACATCATGTGTTAGGTTTGTACACTTTTTGGATTATTGATTCTATCTGAGTAGCAAATCCTCTTGTCTCATTGTGGCTACCTTCCCAAGAGTTGTTGTACAAACACATCAAGGGTAATTGGTTCATGTTGAAGTATGGCGTTGAAAAGCTCCACATTCTATAATATCAAGTTACTATTGTTGAAGTCAATTAAATATTTGGGAATTGGGCAACATGTTATTTAATGTACTGATTGATCCAGACTTATTTTGATCATGCCATTTGAGCAATTTGATTTATGCAGTTACTATTAGCTATATATTTTAGTATAACAGCAAAATCTTGGTCTAAACAGATGAAGCATAGTCTTGTTCGTAGCAAAGGTTCTGGACATACTACAAAAGTTCAGGCATCTAATTTCATCTAGGGATTAGCTGATACTGGTCGAATGATAAACTGACCTAAAAAAAAAACTAACCTGAAATTTTGAAGGAAAGAACGACGCTGCTGCAAACAGAGAGGAAGAAGGAAATTTGGAGAGAAGGGAATAAATATATCTAATGATTAAACATAAAAAAAAATTACCTTAAATTTTGAATGAGAGAACGACGCTTCTGCAACAGAGAGGAAGAAGGAAATGAAATGGAGATAAAGGAATTGAAACGAAGGAGGAGAGAAAGGAAACCTAGCACCGAAAAAAATTAACGCCTTGCACATATATATAAAAGAATCCGAGATTTTAAATCTCGGATTCTAACACAAATTAATATTTTAAAAACGCGTGCTTCACGGAAAAGCACATGTATAGCAGCTTTTCAGAATCTGGGTCCGTAACCCCTGGATTCTGACACAGTTTTTTAAAAAAATAAAAAAAATTGAATATGGGACTATAACGCCCGGATTCTGACACCGTTAAAAAAAATACCAAAATGCAGAATCCGGGACTGTAAGTACCGGATTGTTATAAATTTGGAAGGCCTACATGCTGTAATACTTTTGAAATTTGTTTTTTTTTTTATAATATTTTTAAAAAAAACCCGAGGTTTGCTGTAGAAAATTTGGGCGCGATTCAGGCTTCGAGTAATCGAAATAACTACCAACTTATCTAACATCAAGCACTATTGCACTTGGACTTTCAAATGACAATTCTAGAGAGATTACATGCATGGGGCCATTTGTAAATATAGGCCTCAACAAATTAAATTTTAATGTCGAAGGCCCACATAAAAACTTTGTACGAGACCTCTTTTTAATTTAATAAAATTAACCTAAAAAAAAACTCTCTCTTCTCTCGCCCAAAGTAATTTATTTGTTCCCTCCATATCTTCACAGCTCACGAGCATTGAAATGTATTTTTTGGTGATTTAAATGTTAGATGTATCACTCGAAGTTGCACCTAGAGAAATATATGTATCAGAGAAGAAGGATTCATCTTGATTCTCTATGCATGTTTATTATAATACACATTCTTGTGACCTAGTAACTCGGAGGAAACTATATTAACAAGCAACTTCGACCTTTATACCAAATGTTATTGTTGATAAGTTTAAAGGAAACCTAACCATGTCCAATCCAAATTTCATTAATATGATGATGCAAAATAGAGGCGTTAAAATTAGTTAACGCGAAACATGGAGGGAAAAACAAATTGATGTGGATAACTTATGTGGTAGTCCTGAAGAGAATTATATAATGATGCATGCATATTTGCACATGGTTAAGCTAATGAATAAATGATCAAAACCACAGTTTTAATCGATTCAATGGGTAGATATAAGTATATTATTTCCATACCTATTACCATAATGTGGAATTTCTCTAGGGTGTGTGATTGTCTAGATATAAGCCATCTTGACCTTACAATAATGTAGAAGATGTTAAACCACATGTTCTTTTAGCCGAATATAATGATCCATTCTTGATTTATGCACGACCCAAATTTGCAATCATATATGGTAATGGCTCCATCATTCACATTCACTATCGCTATATTTAATAAAGAAAAATTAATGACTTTTAAAGATTTTGGTGGATTTTAGAAATCCATGGGTATTCAAGGATGACTTTTATAAACTCCATTAAAGTCTTGTGGTATTCAAATATGACTTATATAAACTCCATAAAGTTTTATGGCATTCAACATTGCGTTTTAGGAACTCTCTAAAAGTTTACAGGTATTCAAAATTTCAATGGACTTTTAACAACTCCATGAAAGTCAATGATGTACAAATATTAATGCATAAAGCACAACAATGAATATCAAGAATTTTCTTTGGCTAAAGATTGAGATTTAAATGGATTTCTAATTTCTTTCCTCCATTTGTTTCTTCTTTATAAATATTTGTCTCTTCACTTTACTCAAACCGTAAAAATAAATCATATTTTCATATAAGAATTGATTAATTAATTATTTTCATATTCAATCTTTTTATATTTTTTTAGTTGATTTGGGTATATTTCTTTTCTAAATTGCTAAAAAACCAATTTTTTATACAATTCAAATCAAACTTTCAGGAAGCGAAATATTTTAATTTGTGAATTTTAAAATTTCAACTGTAATTCTAATCCATAATATATATCATTAATTTCAATTAAAATAAGATAAATGATACAAAGTTCTCTATCATTTAATTTTAAGTACTTGAACAAAAATATTTAAATACATTTTTAAATTTTATGTTTAAGACAATTATATTTTTAATTAATAATTGATATTTTTTAAATGTAAAAATATTAAAAATCATTATCTTTATTTGTACATTGAATTTGAAAGTATATAAAGTTTACAAATCCAGGTATATATCAAGCCGTGTATAAGAAAATCATAAAGTGTATTGGTAATTGAAATAATAGTAATTCAATTTTAACAAATGAATTTAATTTTTATTAAATGAATGATTTTTTGCTTTTTATCTGATTATGTAATTTTAATAATATAAATATCATGTTACTTGTGTGATGCAATGATACGTTATAAAAATATTAATATACACATGAATATATATACAGATATATATATATATCTAACAAAAATATAATATTTAATAACCTGACATCAACTTAAAATATCACTGACCAAGGTCGTCATCCCGAAGATGCAAAAGAGTTGTTCAAGATTTGTCATGATTCTTTGAGGAACGTTATTGAGATGATGTTTGATATATTCAAATCTCGCTTCAAAATATTCAAAACACCTCGCTCCTCCATTTCCATATATAACTCAGGCGGAGCTTGTATTGGCTTGTGTCGGATAACACAATTTTCTTCATAAAGAGTGTCGCACTGATAAATTTTCTATTGAAATAGATAGTGAAGTCTCACCACCGTCATTAAGCAAGTTTACGAAGATAGCAACCTTGATCAAGTATTTGATACCCAAGAACAACAGCGAGAAAATGCTAACGCATGGAGAGATTTAATTTTTTTGATTCTTTTATGCTTATGTTAATAAAAGATTTATTTCAAATGAAAAAAGTTATATATTTATAAGTTCAAACAAAATCATTAGAAAAGTTAAATTATAAAATTCAAAAACTATATTAACAAATAAATCCATAAAAACTCCCTACAAATCTTAAAAATCTACTCTAAAAATTTATAGAAGTCTAATGGAGTCCATTAATTTCTTTTTATAACTTCATGAGAATTCATAAAAGTATACAAATTCCTATCAATTCCACAAAAGCTATCAATTAAAAAAGTCAATAAAAGTCATTAAATCTTTAGATTGAATACACTCCCAAAACATTGAATGTGTAAGGACTGTACTCAAGCAAAGAGCAATTAGTGATATATTTTGTTCACATTCATGATTAATCAGTCGAGATTAGTCAGCTTAGAGAGCTATCAGATGGACCAGCTCAGACGCACGTTGATATCCGATTTAGTGCCAAGCTGATGGTGTAGGCTATTTCGGGTTATCAGCTGAGTAGCAAACCGTAAGCTGGATTCATATTTGGGAGTTTCGCAGCAAGCGGGACTGAGTAGCAAGATGTGGGACGACGTGCTGGGTTGTTGGGAACGATCAGCTTAGGCAAAGCTGATGGCAAAGGATTTGGTTTAGCAAAACATGTTCATCTGGCGTGAGATGACCGGTGCGTGAATTGGCCTGTCACTGTGATCTATACTGCTGTAATTGTTGTGAGCAATTTCGCGAGTTTGAGCAAGTAGGAGTAGCCTAGCTCTTCTGAGCTGGATGTGGCGAAATCTGTGTGCGCGAGAGCTGAGCTATGTGCAAGAGCTGTTGTGTGCGCAATATATTAATATAAGCATCCCGAGCTGTTGGTCTAAGCTGGTTTCAGCTTTGAGATCTGAGATGAGCTGTATGAGGTGAACGATTGAGGTACGTACTGGTCTAGGTAGCGCAAACTGTTTCTGGAGATCGTAAGCTGAGCTGAATGCTCTGAGCTGATCTGTGTGTATGTGTGATCTGGTTGGTTCATGAGCTGCGTAGATGTGATCTGAGAGTACTACACTTGAGACGAGATTGGACTTTATAGCTCTGAGCCGAGCAGGGTCTTGCGTGAGCTGTCGGGATGCAAGATGATCTGAAATGACGCGCGATCTGGTATACGTAAATGCCTAAGTTGGAGCAGTCAAGGCCTGAGATGATTGTTCCGTAATGTAGCTCCGAGCTGACGAACAAGTTACTAGGAGATATCCACCGATTACCTGTTGGAGCATGCGATGGATCCGGATCACGCTCCCTGGGCGCAACGGACATTTTGAATTTTATGCCCGGGAACGCTCATACGTGAATAAACCAAAAGCTAAACATGCATAGGATGTTTAGAAATATTTACCTTTGGTGACTTTGCGCTCGGCTCCGACTATTCCGATTTCACGCGGCAATAGCATTTCAACGGTTGAATCTTCGATTTTTCACCTAATCCGATCCACGACCGATTTCCAAATGCCTTCGATGCCTTGCACTAGAAAGCTCATTGAATTGTCACGAACAGATTCTCCCTGCCAAGACGGCCGGAATGGGGTCCGACAGCACGCAGCAGCGGCGGCTAACGAGGACGGCGGCAGGGGGACGAGGCTGAGAGTGGATGGGAGGGGAGGGGGGAGTTATGATTCAATAATCAAGTGGGTTTTTCTTTCTGTCTTTCAAAAGTGTCTCCTCATTGCCATATTTAGGTGAAGGGATAGAGTTTGAGTTAAACAAAACAGAGGACATTCGATTCAACTCCAACTAGGAACATTCGGTTCAACTCAAACTGTGAACATTCGATTCAACTCAAACTATGAACATTCAATTCAGGTCAAACTGGGAGCATTTGGTTCAAGTCAAACAGGGAACATTCGTTTCGACTCCCTCGATTTTGGTCTCATCATAATCCCGATCGATGACCAGATATCACCGATATGATCATTTTACAGAACTGATCATTATGATGCAAAATCAAATTTTCGGACCACTAAATCTATATATGGCAGGTTTACTCCCAAGCTAAATATGGAAGTCCTACTCCCTTAGCTTATTTTGGAAGTCAAACTCCCAACCTTCCTCCTACTATACTCAACACTTTGAATTCCATATCCGTACGAAAATTGGGAAACCAGTACTTGTGTGACCCTCAATGGTTCAGTGATAAAGTTAGCCGTGGGCTCACAACTCTTTGTGACTCCGAAAACACATTTTCGGACGACCCATCGGATCATGGTAAAGCGTCTAGCGACATCACCCCATGATCCCCTAGGTATCACTGATAGTGCCTGCAAGAACCAGTTGGTCATGATTAGCGTACAGTACGGTCCTTTCATCTCAAATATCCTGACCAAATCAACGACCATTGGTAAATCAAGAGTCGCTAGATTCGATAGCCATGCATACATCTTGGAGATCAAATAGTGACATCACATGTGCTGCTAGGTAAACCCATTTATTTAAAGAATATCTAGTACTCTGAACAGAGATTTATCACACTATTATCTCCTCAGACAGCATTATCCATGCACAAGGGCGAGCGGTGAATCTTCAACAACGAAGCATAGACTCCTACATGCTTCGGGACCTCACCCAATCCCGCCACGTGATGACCCCAACGGAGTTGGTAAACAGGTCAAAGTGAGACACCTATCATGTAGAGTCTCAATGACGTTTCGAGTAGTATACTAATCTGTACAATCAAGACCTCAAACTTAATCCACTCGACAAATGATAATAACTTGGAAAGTCCAAATGAGGGTAGTTCGATAGATCATCAGGTCACTATCCATCTGCAAGCTCAGAACATCTCTATGTTCCCTACCAATGAACGTGGTACTTTGCATCGTAGATGCTAGTCTCAAGCTCGAGCGGCCCTTATCCTCTTTTGGATGGCCCAACCGACTAGAAACTCATTTAGAATACACAGTGACTATTAGATGTGTTTCATGATAGTCATCAAATCCACTATCACATCTAACAAACACTATAGTGCATTCAAGGTCTTTATCCAACAAGTTTGTAATCATAATAATGAAGATAAATAATGCCATAAAAAGAATACGAATTTCATAAATACAGATCGTTTTACATAGTCAACAAAAGAAAACCCACATACCACAAGTTGGCTAGCTGGGCACCTACTCTAACAATCTCCCACTTGCCCTATAGCTAACTAGTCATCAAACATAGTCCCATTGCTTCGTGATGTTTTTCAAACAATGATCCTGACAAGGGCTTCGTCAGTGGGTCAGAAATGTTGTCTGCAGAGATGACTCGTTCGACAACGATATCTCTTCTTCCCACAATTTCTCGGATAATGTGAAATTTCTCAGTATATGTTTGGATCACTGATGGACCTGAGCTCCATTGCATGAGAAATGGCACCCGTGTTGTCACAGTACACCGGGACTGGATCAACTTGTTAGAACAATATTTTTATAAGTTTTGGTGATAACAAAAATAAGACTAGTTGCAATTGGACAATCGGTTGTCGCAGGAGTTTTATCTATCTACAGTGGTGATTCAGCAGTTGGAGCTTTCGTGAGTTTTCAGCAGTTGGTATGTTTTCAGTGGTTGATTCGTATTCAGAGCGATCAGCAGATACCGTTTTGTGTTTCAGCGTGTTTTGCTAAGGATTTGTAAACGACAACGTTTTGATAAGTTAGTACGACGTCGTTGGAGTGCACTATTTCGTTTCAGCAGATGAAGTGATCAGCAGATACTTTGTTGAAGAGTTCAGCAGTTGGTTAAGTCTATTTGTTGAAAGTTGCAACGACAGCGTTTGGTTTAGTTGGAACGACAACGTATTGATTTGCTTTAACAATTCAGCAGAAGCGTTCTTTAGAGGTTTCAGCAGATGTTTTGTTTCAGCAGATGGCTACAGTGACTTGAACCAGCAGATGATGTTAACCAGCAGATGCTTTACAAAGATAGCAAAACGGCGTCACTTGAATAAGTTGACACGACATCGTTTTTGCTAAAGGAATCAGCAGATGGAAAAACGCATATGCATATCAGCAGATGAATTCTTCCAAGCGTTTTTCCAGTCGAAGTTTTTGACAACGACAATGAAGATAGTGCTGGTTTTCAAAGTAATTTCAGGCGCAAGCTCTAAGTGTTTTGAAATACGATCGTTTGCTCTTAAGGAAAAGATTTGTTGGATCGTACAATTGCCTGGAATTGAGGAGACAAGTTAGGTACTATTTTGGGTAAATAGTACAGTGTACAGAGGCCGTTTCTCTATGCTTACACAGAAATGGAAAGAAGACAAATTGGCTCTGTGGATGAGCATTTGACATTGCAGTGGAGCAGGAATTACGGTGTACGATTTTGGCAGTAATTCAAACGGGATTCATTTCCTTTGGAGAATTTAATATGACCGTTGCAGTCGAAGCCTATAAATATCAGCAGCGGTGTTGAATAAGACATACTTCGCTTATTATCTTTGCTGTAACGCTGCCAAAATCTTTACAGAGCTTTCACTTCGTTGATATTCAAAAAGCTCAAGACTCGAAGAACTTTTCGTTTTGATCTTCATTAGAAAAACATTCGAGTCAATCTTCTGGTTATTCATTGTTGATACCAGAAGATATTTACAGTCTCTAGATTCGTGTTCTCATTGATATATTTGATAGAGTCTGTAAACGAACTGTCTATTCAAAGAAGTTCGTAAAACGTTCAAAGCATTGTAAAAACCAGCAGCGAAGTCTGCGTGAAGTTTTGTAAAGCGCTAGGAGTTCTCGTAGCTGCGGGTTACGGGATCGGGTGATTGTAGAAAGGCTACTCTCGTCAAAGTCTTTTAGTGCTACCTTCCGAGGAGGAAGAAGGGGAGACGTAGGATATTGATATCCGAACTTCCAGAAACAAACTCTCGACTATATCTCTTACTTACGCATTTACTTTGTGTTGCGCATTGTTCATTGTTCACAAACCAATCGGTCTATTTCCGCACATATTTTGTTGGATGAGAAGTTTGCATAAAACTGAGATCCAAACATTTTAAAAGAGTTTAGAAAAATCGAAGGAGTTCATTCAACCCCCCCTTCTGAACTCCTATTTGCTTAGTGATCCTATTTCCGGGACCATCAAGTCTTGCGACTGGTACTATTCATTTCAGCAGGTATTAGTCTTGCGACTGAAACGAAAGAGAACAAGCTGACAGTGGCTCAGCAAAAATATGAAGCAATAAGGATGAAAGACGGCAAAACAATGACTGAATTTGACGAGCGCTTCAGTGCCATTATCATCGAGTTGAACAGATTGGGCAAAGAGTATAGCAACCGGGAGTTGGTGCTAAAAGTGATGAGAGCTCTACCCAGAGAGTGGGACGTAAAGACGATGGCCATGAGGGAGTCCAAGGATCTCAACAAGATGGAGCTCCATGATTTATTTGCAAATCTAAAGGCCTACGAGTTTGAGCTTGAAACCAGATCAGAAGCGCCTTCAACCTCCCAGCCAACGAAAGCTCTTGCTGCCGCTACTGCTGAACCATGCTCTCCAAGCACGAGCAAATCAGCAGATCAACTCTCTGATGACGTCATGTCCCTCTTCGTTAAGAAGTTTGGGAAATACCTGAGAAGATCTTTCAACCCTTCTACTTCTTTCAATAATTATAACAAATCTGATAAAGTCTCTTCTGATTTGAAATGCTATAATTGTGATCGTCCAGGTCATTTTGCTGCTGATTGCAACAGACCAAAGAAAGACGAAAGATACAAGCGTGATGATAGAAGAGCTGATGATCGCTACAGGAAAGAAGAGCGATACAAACGCGATGACGAAGATAATGAAAGAAATGTTGAGAAGTCCAAGGACAAATTCAAAGAAAGATCAAGCGACAGAAAGATGAAGACAAACAGCAACAAAAGATTCAGTCGCAAGCATGATCGCAAAGTGTTGGTGGCTGAAGAAAGCACCAAAAGCTGGGCTGATAGCGACTCAGACACATCCAGCAGCAGCTCATCTTCAAGCGATAGTGAACAAGAGGAGGTTCACTGCTTCATGGCTGACCAAACAGATGAAGATGAGGTATTTGATTTCTCTAATGTTGAATTTACACGAGATGACCTTGTCATAGCACTTAATGATATGGTCAAAGAGTACAGAAAGCTTTCTCATTCATTCGAGGAAGCTAAGGCTGAAAACATGAGTTTAAAGAGTAGTTCAACTGAATCAAGTTCTGATGAACTAGAGGATGCTGACATTCTAAAAACTGAGTTGAGTAAGCTACAAGCAGAGAATGAGATGTTGAGAAATGAGATCAGCGAGCTCAAGGCTGAAGTCAATAAATCGACTGTAGAAATGAGCTCCTGGAACAAGGCTAATCTTTCTCTCTTCAAGCTATATGAAAGCCAAAAGCAAGTCAGTGATAAGACTGGTATTGGATTCAGCAATAGTGAGTTCAGTGAAGGCGAGACAAGTACTCAATCACGATCAGCCTACGACAAGTTCAATAAAATGAGCTTTGTCAAAGCTGACATGATATATAATTGTCTTGAGTCGGTGAAGTATGATAATCAGAACTCCCCGAAGTTGAACGAAAATGGAAAAGCTGGTATCGGCTTTTCAAAACCTGAGAGTTCCAAGCCTAACTGGCTAAAGAATAGATTGGATAAAGACAAAGCGAAAGCTAGTCAAAAATCATTTGTTCCCAACCAGTCGTGGCATAACTCGAAAAAGGTTAAATCGGGTTGGAAAAAGTTTCAGCAGAGGAGAGATCAATATGATCATTATATGAAACCAAGACTCAAAAGAACAGCACGAGATTTTGCACACACTTTCGTGGATCCTAGAAGTGGAAAAACCGTAAGGATTGTTCAAATATGGGTCCCGAAAGGGGTAATCCAATCAGGACCCAAGTAAAATTGGGTACCAAAAGTGAGTTTCTTGCGTGCAGGTCAGCAGGTACGAATCAGCAGACACATCAAAAATATGGTACCTGGACAGCGGTTGCGCAAGACATATGACTGGAAATCCGAAGCTGCTGAAAGATGTGATCCCACACAAAGGAGCAGAAATTGTCTTCGGAGATAACGCATATGGTAACACTGTGGGTAAGGGTAAGCTTATCCACGGTAACATTTCAATTTCTGATGTACTTGTTGTTGATAACTTGCGTTACAATTTGATTAGTATCAGTCAACTTTGTGACAAAGGGTTTCTTGTTAATTTTCAACAACACACGTGCACAGTTCAGGACTCAACTGGTCTAACTGTGTTGGTGGGTAAGCGTTCTGGGAACACTTATGTTATCAATTGGTTAGAACAAGAGAGGTCAGAACACTTGTGTCTTGCAGCTGGCTCTTCCAAGAGCTGGTTGTGGCACCAGCGTATGAATCATTTGCACTTCAAAACTATTGCTAAATTGAGCACGCATGATATGGTTTCTGGCCTGCCTAAAATATCTTTTTCAAAGGACAAGATTTGTGCAGCTTGTCAACTGGGAAAACAAATCAAATCTAATTTCAAAAGCCTGCCTAAAATATCTTTTTCAAAGGACAAGATTTGTGCAGCTTGTCAACTGGGAAAACAAATCAAATCTAATTTCAAAACCAAAGGCGGTAAACGTTCTTCCCGAAGCTTAGAGCTTTTGCATATGGATCTTTTTGGTCCTGTTTCTATAACCAGCTTAGGGGGAATGAACTACACCCTAGTTGTCATTGATGATTTTTCCAAATATACTTGGGTGGTGTTTTTAAAAGCAAAATCGGATACCGCTGACCAGTTGATTAGGCTTTTAAAACATTTACAAAATGACAAATCTTGTACAGTCAACCGGATAAGAAGTGATCGAGGAATAGAGTTTTTAAATCAAAAATTATCTTCTTATCTGGATGACATTGGAATAAAGCATGAGCTTTCAGCAGCTAGAACTCCTCAGCAGAATGGCCTAGCTGAGAGGAGAAATCGCACTTTAAAAGAAGCTGCTAGATCCATGATTGCTTATTCAGGCATTTCGCAAAAATTCTGGGCAGAAGCAGTTAATACAGCATGCTATACTCAGAACAGATCAATGATAAATAGGATGCTTGATAAAACGCCCTATGAGATTTGGAATAGCAAGAAGCCTGACATTTCTTATTTCAGGGTGTTTGGATGCGAATGTTTCATTCACAACAATGGCAAGAAGCATCTAACAGCTTTTGAACCAAAATCTGATGCAGGTATCTTTTTAGGATATTCAGCAGTGAGCAAAGCTTATCGAGTGTTCAACAGCAGAAGCTTGAATGTTGAAGAAACTGCTCACGTAGTATTTGATGAAACAAGCTTCAAGTCCAACTCAGCTGCAAGCCTTCACGACTTGTGCTCACGCTTGGAATCAACAAGTCTTGACGGCTCAGACGATGACGTGGCACCAAGAACATCAGCTGAGGAGGAACAACCAGCAGTGGTCACAACGCACAACTACGTTCAACAAGATCCAGCAGGTAATCCAGTTGTTATTGATTTAACTAACTTGGATCAGCAGGATCGAATTACAAGTGCACCAACTGCTGGAGAAGAAGCGTCGAAGAATCAAGATAATATACCAGCAGACGACGCTCAACCATCGACTGGCCAACCAGCAGGAAGCAATTTCCAAATAGTATCAAGTTCACCTGCTGAACTACCAGTCGCGAGAAATTGTCAAGTAGTATCTCCTGCTGACCAATCAGTCGCAAGAGATATTCAACAAGCATCAAGACTACCTGCTGGTCAATCAGCGCCTAGCGCATCAAGTCTACCTGCTGATGCATCAGCAGCGAGCAATTCTCACCAGCAGGAAGCAGACGCACAAGCTAGCGATTCAAATCAATTAGCGTCTACTGATCCAGCAATTGTGAACCATCCAACAACTCAGGGGGAACAACAATCAAATCCCATTGGACTTGATCTTCGGTGGAATAGAAATCATCCACCTGAGCAAGTCATAGGTAATTTTGAATCTCCTGTCCGCACTAGAGGCCAGCTATCTCAGTATGATCATTTTGATGCTGCATTCATCTCGCATATAGAACCTAAGATGATAGATGAAGCCTTAGCTGACCCAAGCTGGATAGAAGCTATGCAAGAGGAGTTAAATCAATTTGCACGAAATAAAGTATGGCAACTTGTACCTAGACCTAAAAATCATTCAGTCATAGGAACTCGTTGGGTCTTCAGGAACAAACTGAATGAAGATGGAATAGTAACAAGAAATAAGGCTAGGCTGGTTGCACAAGGATTTAGACAAATGGAAGGAATAGACTTTGATGAAACCTTTGCACCAGTAGCTAGATTAGAATCCATACGCATGTTTCTTGCATATGATGCATATAAAGACTTTAAAGTCTTTCAGATGGATGTCAAGAGTGCTTTTCTTAATGGCATCTTGACAGAGGAAGTGTATGTTGCACAACCTCCTGGCTTCGTTGATCATACAAATCCTGAGTTTGTTTACAAACTGGACAAAGCTCTATATGGGTTGAAACAGGCACCCAGAGCTTGGTATGACACACTCACAAACTTCCTGCTGGAACATAAATTTACAATAGGCACAGTTGATAAGACTCTGTTTAAATTTGTTAAGGATGATCATGTTTTACTTGTTCAAATATATGTTGATGATATTATTTTTGGGTCATCTAACCCCAAACTGTGCAAGAAGTTTTCCAAGTTGATGCAGGATAAATTTGAAATGAGCATGATGGGGGAGCTGACATTCTTCTTAGGCTTACAAGTGCGCCAGTTGGAGAATGGCATATTCATCAACCAGGCCAAATATACTAAAGAACTGCTGAAG
>KV014929.1:21768-34307 GCA_001598015.1 Dorcoceras hygrometricum | reverse complement strand
TTTGCTGATATTCTTTGTACACATCCTATGTACAATTTTTGTTGGTCAATAAAATTTGTTTTCCAGCAGATAGTGTGCAATTTATTTTTGCATATCTTTTGTCTCGGCTGCTGAAGTTTTGTCATCACCAAAAAGGGGGAAATTGTTAGAACAATATTTTTATAAGTTTTGGTGATAACAAAAATAAGACTAGTTGCAATTGGACAATCGGTTGTCGCAGGAGTTTTATATATCTACAGTGGTGATTCAGTAGTTGGATCTTTCGTGAGTTTTCAGCAGTTGGTATGTTTTCAGTGGTTGATTCGTATTCAGAGCGATCAGCAGATACCGTTTTGTGTTTCAGCGTGTTTTGCTAAGGATTTGTAAACGACAGCGTTTTGATAAGTTAGTACGACGTCATTGGAGTGCACTGTTTCGTTTCAGCAGATGAAGTGATCAGCAGATACTTTGTTGAAGAGTTCAGCAGTTGGTTAAGTCTATTTGTTGAAAGTTGCAACGACAGCGTTTGATTAAGTTGCAACGACAGCGTTTGGTTTAGTTGGAACGACAGTGTATTGATTTGCTTTAACAATTCAGCAGAAGCGTTCTTTAGAGGTTTCAGCAGATGTTTTGTTTCAGCAGATGGCTACAGTGACTTGAACCAGCAGATGATGTTAACCAGCAGATGCTTTACAAAGATAGCAAAACGGCGTCACTTGAATAAGTTGACACGACATCGTTTTTGCTAAAGGAATCAGCAGATGGAAAAACGCATATGCATATCAGCAGATGAATTCTTCCAAGCGTTTTTACAGTCGAAGTTTTTGACAACGACGATGAAGATAGTGCTGGTTTTCAAAGTAATTTCAGGCGCAAGCTCTAAGTGTTTTGAAATACGATCGTTTGCTCTTAAGGAAAAGATTTGTTGGATCGTACAATTGCCTGGAATTGAGGAGACAAGTTAGGTACTATTTTGGGTAAATAGTACAGTGTACAGAGGCCGTTTCTCTATGCTTACACAGAAATGGAAAGAAGACAAATTGGCTCTGTGGATGAGCATTTGACATTGCAGTGGAGCAGGAATTACGGTGTACGATTTTGGCAGTAATTCAAACGGAATTCATTTCCTTTGGAGAATTTACTATGACCGTTGCAGTCGAAGCCTATAAATATCAGCAGCGGTGTTGAAGAAGACATACTTCGCTTATTATCTTTGCTGTAACGCTGCCAAAATCTTTACAGAGCTTTCACTTCGTTGATATTCAAAACGCTCAAGACTCGAAGAACTTTTCGTTTTGATCTTCATTAGAAAAACATTCGATTCAATCTTCTGGTTATTCATTGTTGATACCAGAAGATATTTACAGTCTCTAGATTCGTGTTCTCATTGATATATTTGATAGAGTCTGTAAACGAACTGTCTATTCAAAGAAGTTCGTAAAACGTTCAAAGCATTGTAAAAACCAGCAGCGAAGTCTGCGTGAAGTTTTGTAAAGCGCTAGGAGTTCTCGTAGCTGCGGGTTACGGGATCGGGTGATTGTAGAAAGGCTACTCTCATCAAATTCTTTTAGTGCTACCTTCCGAGGAGGAAGAAGGGGAGACGTAGGATATTGATATCCGAACTTCCAGAAACAAACTCTCGACTCTATCTCTTACTTACGCATTTACTTTGTGTTGCGCATTGTTCATTGTTCACAAACCAATCGGCCTATTTCCGCACATATTTTGTTGGCTGAGAAGTTTGCATAAAACTGAGATCCAAACATTTTAAAAGAACTTTGAAATAGAAAAATCGAAGGAGTTCATTCAACCCCCCCCTTCTGAACTCCTATTTGCTTAGTGATCCTATTTCCGGGACCATCACAACTATTTCAGGAATTATGTCCAAATCTTGGACGTAATTTCTCATCCAAACAGCCTCCTTAGAAGCATATGATGCTACAATGTATTCAGCCTCAGTGTTTCAATCCGCAGTGGTGTCTTGCTTGGAACTCTTCCAAGAGGCAACACCACCATTAAGCATGAATACAAATCCAGAGGTTGATCGAGTCATCCACATCGCACTGAAAGCTAGAATATATCCTTACAATTTCAGTTCACCACCCTCATAGACCATGAACATAATCTTAGTCCTTAATAAGTACTTAAGAATATCTTTCACAGCCTTCCAATGCATTTGGCCGGGGTTGGCTTGGTATCGGCTCGTGACGCTAAGAGCATATGCAACATCTGGTCTGGTCGAGATCATACCGTACATAATACTACCTATTGCCAATACATATGGCACACTTGTCATGCTCTATATCTCTTCATTAGTCTTTGGATACATAGACTTAGATAGAGTGACCCCGTGGCGCATAGGTAGCTGTCATCTCTTGGACTCTTCCACAGAGAATCTCTTAAGTATGGTATCGATGTAGGTTTCTTGGGTGATTCTGAGAATCCTTTTCGATCTATCCCTATAGATCTGTATTCCAAGAATATAGGATGCTTCACCTTGTCCTTCATCGAGAATCTACCAGACAACCATACTTTAGTTGATCGTAGCAGTCCTACATCATTCCCTATGAGTAGAATGTCATCAACATAAAGTATAAGGAATGTCACAGCATTCTTAACTACCTTCTTATACTCACATGGCTCCTTGGGATTTTTGATGAAACCAAATTCTTTAATTGTTTCATCGAACCTTGGGTTCCAACTTCTCGATGCTTGCTTGAGATCGTAGATCGATCTCTGAAGTTTACATACTTTATGCTCACTTCCAACGAATTTGAAACCCTCAAGCTGAGTCATATAGATTTCTTTCTTAATGTTTCCATTAAGAAACGCAGTCTTCACATCCATTTTCCATATCTCATAGTCGTACCATGCCGGGACGGCTAGCAGAATCCTAATTGAATTGAAAATCACGACAGGTGAAAAGGTTTCATCATAGTCAATACCTTGCCTTTGAGTGTAGCCTTTTGCGATCAGTCGAGCCTTGTAGGTCAGTACCTTAACATCAGGCCCAAGTTTTCTTTTGTATATCCATTTGCACCCAATAGAAACTATTCCTTCAGGAGGATTAAAAGAGTTCAAATGTGAGGACTGCAATTAACCAAGGTAATTAGTAGCTTAATCATGTGTAGATTAAGGGTTAATCACCTGAGATTATCCAACTTAGAGAGCTACCATGTTTCACGATAAGTTGTTGGTGTAAACTGTTCGGGTTTCAGCTTGGAGTTAGCACTGGCACGAGCTGTTGAGTGGCCTATGTTGATTTAGGTACTTTAGCAGATTTTGGGTCCAGCTTAGAGGTAAGCTGGTGTGTTACGCGAGCTGGTTTGACGCGTGTAGCGTAAGCCGTTGACTGTGGAACAGATTAGGCACAAGCTGTTACGCAAGGATTGTGCTGAGTCCGTGAGTTTAGCGAACAGCTTTGGGCGTCGTAAGCTGATTAGAGCATTCTAATCTGTTAGATAGGATGCGTGCTGATCTGAGTTATTCCAAGCTGAGTAAGGTGGACTTTAGGCAGTGATGCTACTGTGATCTGATCTGCCTTGGTGTGGGTTGTTTTGTTAGTCAGATCGGGTAGGAGTGGGCCTAGCTCTTCTGAGCTGTTGGGGCTTAACCTGTGTACATGAAAGCTGGGCTGTGTGCGAGAGCTATTTAGTGCACAAGCTGAGCTATGAGCCGTGATCTGTCGTGGACATGATCTACTGGTGTGTGTGAGCTATTAGTGGAAGCGCCCTGAGCTATGTCCAAGCTACTGTCAGCATTGGGATGTGAGTGGAGTTTCGGAATCACTCTGAACTGGGTTGAATCTGTTTGTATTGCGCTTGGTTTGTGTTCCTGTCGTGAGCTGGTTTCTGGAGACACCAGCTTAGAGGCGAACCGTTTAGAGACGCTCAAATCTGGGAGTTTATCATGTGAACTTGAGCTGGATTCGGCTTAGGGAGGTTCTAAGAGCCTTGAGCTGGAGAGCGGATTTCAGGAATTGGGACTGTGCTGGTTGGTGACGTCAGATTGGGCGCAGGCTGATGGTGATGCACAGTAGAGACAAGATCTGTTCGTGGTCTTCAGTTTTGGGATGAAAGCTGTTGGTGAATCAGCTTTGAACGAGAGCTGACCGGTGTTGTGAAGCGCGATCTATTGAGATGCGCGCAAGCTGATCCTTTGCCCACAAGATGAAATGTACGCGAGAGTTGGTAAGCGTATGAAAGCTGAGCAGGTAGCTGGCGGTGGGTGTATAGCAGCTTAGGTCCTGAGCTGAACTGCGAAGCTGTGCTGCACCGTTTATCATAAGCTGATGTGATGAGTTCATGTAGATAGATCACGGTTAGTTCCTGAGCTGTTAAGAGCTATCAGTATGGCCGTAAGCTGAGTGAGGTGTACAGCTTGGAGAGAATTCGCCGGATCACTCCGTGAGCTGAATTGAGCATTGTAGGCTGAATAGAGCATCGGGAGCAAAATTCTCTGAGCTGTCTGGGCACACAATTAGAGCTGGATAGCGGAAGCTAATGGTTGTGCGAGAGCTGATTTCCAAGAGTGATATGCCGAATAGCGTAATCTGGTGTGGCCGTGATCTGCTAGTGCGTAAGCTGAGTATTGTCTTCGTGTCTAAGCTGAATCGGTGTCGGGATCTGAGCTGTTGAAGGACGCTATAAGGGAGACCAGATCGAGGAGCGTGTACTGAAGGGAGGCATGCGATCTAATCTGGGTACGAGAACTGTTCTATATTGCCCAAGATGAATTGTTGAGCAGCGTAGAAGCCAAAGCTGTGCTGAGTTTCACTGTAGCCGTGAGCTGTGGGGCAATTTTATATATATACCCAGGTGAACCGACACTTAGCCATATATTCCCCTCAAAATACTTATCCTCTCCCGATAATTTTTCCTGGAAACCCTAGATAGTACTGTTCACCCGTCGTCTTCTTCCTTCGATTTCCGGAGCTTGACCGGTCGGAATTGAGCAAGAGTACTACCATTGGATGCGTCTGTTCGAGAATTTCATTTTACTACCATTTGGGAGCCAATAGCGACGGGAACAGAGGAGCCAAAGGGAGCTGGAGCTTACGATTTTAGAACTGTCGGTCTTGTGTTGAGCTTCATTTGAGGTAACGAAAGTTTCCATTGTTGATTTCGACCTTTGGATGTATGTATTTGAACGGGATTTGAGTCTAGTAATAGAGCTCGAGCTGGCCGATCTTTTAGGTGTAGGCCGTGAGCTGTTGAGCAGGAATGTATGTTGATTTCCGTAGGTATTTTGCAGATCTATAGCTCTCTTGAGTTTTTGGATCAAGAGTTGGTGGTCCGAGCTGTTGGCCGAGAGATCTGGGATTTGTACTATGAGCTTGCTGTTTCAGCCGTGAAGTTGATTTGAGGTTCAGTGGTAAGAACTGAGTTGAGGTACGTTTGATCTTGTAGTTACGGCTTGGGATAAGCATGTAAATGCGGTGGTTGTAGGTTGAGTTTGCCTTAGCCCTTGTCGTGTGTATGCTGGATGTTATAAATTGTATGTTGGCTGTGAATGGTATTTGTTTAGCTGTGCTTAGATGATGATTTATAAGCTGTTGTACCTGAGAATATTTCCAGCCTGATTGAGTTGCTTCGATTACATGCTAGCTGAAGTTTTTCTAGCTGTGCAGTTAATTGATGTCTTCTGTTTTGATTGCTTATGTGTTATATATAAGTGTTTATTGTGAGCTGGATCTGCCATGCATACCCACATATCATATTGAGCATGTTTTCTTTGAGACCCAAAAATCGCTGAGTCGCGATTTGTCAGCTGAGTCGCCGTGCTGAGAATCCAATGCTGTCGCTGAGTCGTGATAGCCAGCTGAGGCGCTGTGATTTGGATTCTGATGATCTATTGAGATTTTTTGCACAGCTAGTCGTTGTGCCTTGCTTACCGATGATCCTTGGTAACCCTTCATGATTGCACGACATGACATGTTTCGTGCTTGATTTGATTAGCTGTATGAGTTGCTCTTCGTACTGAGGTTTTGACCTTGTTTGTTTTCCTTTGGGGCTGCTTTGGCTGGATGTTTGGCCATTGCAGACCTTTGCAGGTAGATCAGCTGGTCCGAGTGTTGAATCAGCTGGTGGAGTCCCAGGCGTTGAGTTCCCAGTTATATATATATATGTCGTATCGAGTCATTAACAGGTTCCCTGTGTCTTTAGGTATTGTTGTTGATTCGATTGTAGTTGCTTGTATATATTCATATTGTGATTATTGAGATTTTTGGGATTGAATTTCGAGTTAAAGTCTTTATTTTTAGTATGAGGTTATTTGAATGATATATTTTCAGTCAGGCTGAAAAAGAAAAAAATTATCCACTTTTTAAGCTTCCGTGTTTTGTGTGCTTAATCTCTGATTTAGAGCACCGGGCCTGACATTTTGGTATCAGAGCTTAAACTGGGATAAGCTCATTTCTTTTCTATGACAATAGAGTTTAGGCACAGAGTTTGGATTTCTGATTCTTGATTAACTCTGTGGCTTTTGTGATAATTGTGATATCCGTGATCTCTGTGATATTCTTATTGCCTATGTGTTTGGCCACCTGATTACATTCTTTGTGTGCTTACCTTGAATTTCCTCTAAGATGTTGCCGAGGAGAGATAAAAATAGGACTGGTAGGCTGATTACGGACGAACCGAGAGTTCCAGTTAACGAGGAGGACGATGTTCAGTCGAGATTCCCTGTGTGCAGTCGTGAGAGGCAGACTGAGACTGAGGTGGAACAACTGACTCATCGAGTAGATGATTTGGGATTGGCTTTGGCCAATTTCCAGTGGATGGATCCTCCTACCTTCCATGGTGTTGAAGGTGGTCGTACAGCTGAGGGATGGTTGGAGCATATGGTGGGCTTGTTTGACCGTATGCAGTTTGAGGATAAGATGAGGATAAGCTTGGCGACGTACCAATTAAGGGAGCAAGCGCGACGCTGGTGGAGGAATGCATCCTTAGCAATGATAGAGACGAGAATATTGATCTCGTGGAAGAGTTTTCGTGCTGCTTTCCTTCAGGAGTACATCACTGAGACGTTCCACAACCCCTCAAGATTGAGTGTTCCTTTTGCGCAGCCCTGAGCGCCATTACCCCAACCTTATTTTTCTCTGCAGTCCTCGAACCGTCGAAGGGTTATATCGAGAGGAAGGAAGTTTAAGAGAACAGGTTCGAGTTCGTCTGGTTCGGATAGTTCGGGTGGGACAATGGTCTGTGGTCAATTCCGTGGGAAGTGTCAGGCCTCGTGCACAACTCAGAGATCAACCACGCAAACAATAGCGAAAGCATTCAAAAAGTGGCTTAAAATTTTCGCTTTTGGCCTGACGGTTTAAAACATATAATTTAAAATACAAACATACTTAAAATATCCCAGTTTACAAACACACAATACAACAGTATAGCATTTAAACAAATACAAATACCAGTACTACAACGGATAACACAATCCCACAAGCACAGGGCATTCCCCGGCTAACAGTACTAGTACATATATGCTATACGCTAACTGGGACACTCTATCCACCTCCTGGGGCACCTCCAGCTGGGTCAAACCACGACCAGCAGAGAAACCTGAGAAACCTGTAAACAACACACAGGCAACAAACACCAGCCCCAGAGGGACCTCGGGGTCAAACCCCAGTACGGAGAGCAGCAATAAACAGCATAAGGAAAGCAATAGATAAATATGCAAATGCTATGCAAGGGATCAAGGCTACAACCGAAAGCAGGGAGCCAAAGGATCTCAACAACAGTTCAACAGCAAGATCTGATCAAAGAGAAGAACATATAGACAGTGGCCACATGGTATACTGAGAACATGGGAGCTACCCACTCATCTCCAGTACACCGTACCAGATGCAACAAACAACTCCACCTGCTGTTGCTCACTCATGAGATGTAGGAGCTACCCACTCCGCTCATAGCAGCTAACAAACCCAGCAGGGAGATGAGGTACGTGAGTTAACCGCTCAGCCTCCAAGGTATACGGGAACTACCCGCTTGTCCTTGAACATAGCATCCTGGTACTCACAATTCAACAGAACAGGCACAGCTAGCAAAATAGAGCTCGACAGCAATATGCGTGTATGCAAATGCAACAGCTGATATTATCACACAGGCACAAATAATAACAGCACAGAGCATACACAGCTACGCACATAATCCATGCTCAATCCTAAGCTATAAACAAGCTCACATCCGTACCTCTAATCTCTGGGCAACAATTACTACAAGCAGATTGCCACAATGACGCAGATCCACCACCTGCTAAGCTAGCACAAGCAACTGCTCAAAGGTCGGAACACAGAAAAGAAGCAGCTGGGAACTACAACTCAATCTCCCTATTAAATCTCACTGATGACAGCAACTGGGAATAGATCCACCGACAACTTAAACTATCGCAACTGAAATTCCCGCTTGCAATGACGCAGATCCACCACCTGCTAAGCTAGCACAAGCAACTGCTCAAAGGTCGGAACACAGAAAAGAAGCAGCTGGGAACTACAACTCAATCTCCCTATTAAATCTCACTGATGACAGCAACTGGGAATAGATCCACCGACAACTTAAACTATCGCAACTGAAATTCCCGCTTGCAAACAGATCTTGAAACAGCTCTCGCACTTATTTCTACTAACTCAAACGACGTCGCAGAGAACTACTATCGCAACTGGACACGTCACCCGCTACTCACTGCTAAACACTAACCAACATCTGTTAGCAACGCTACAATAGATCTCTCACACAGCTGACGCTAACGCAACACACAGATGTGTCTTCTTCGCTAATCCAAAACGTTGTCGTTCTAACTAATCCAAACGACGACGTAGAACTAATCACTGCTGAAATACGCTAGCGCACTCGCTACTGCTCAGCGACTGCTGATCTCGCTACGACTGCTGAATACAACCACTACTGCTGACGTCACCACTGTTGAGCGCCAACATTAAGCGATAACTTGCGCTAACTGCTGAACAGATTCCACGAAAGAACTCAACTAACCGAAGCTGTTCTAAAGACAAACAGAACCCGATAGCTTCTCCAAGCTCATCAACTCAAAGCTGATCTCTACAAAACCCGATTAATTAACTCAATTATTCTTATCAGCTTTCGGGTCTCAAATCTCTTCCCCACTAAAACAGGATTTCATCCTCGAAATCAATCAACTCCAAAACAAGAGTTCAAGATAACTGGGGAAGAAACACAACCAACTACTGGAACTAGAACAACATCTACTCAAACGGATGCGGCCACTCATGTTGCATCTTTTCTTCCAGTTCCCAAGTAGCTTCTTCTCTACCGTGCTTGCTCCACTGAACCATCACCAAGGGAATGGTTTTATTCCTCAGCTGTTTCTCTTTTCTGTCCAAGATCTGAAGGGATACTCAACATAGCTCAAAGTCTGATCTAACTCAACCTCGTCAGTTCTCAGCACACGCGAGGGATCTGGCCCATACTTCCGCAACATCGAAACATGAAACACATCATGTAAGGAAGACAAATCTGGTGGCAACAACAGCCGGTAAGCCAAAGGACCAATCCTCTCTAAGATCTCATAAGAACCAACATAACGAGAAGCTAACTTTCCCTTGAAACCAAATCTCATAACACTGCGGAAAGGAGAAACCTTAAGGAAAACTAGATCACCAACCTCAAACTCTAAAGGTCTACGCCTCTTATTCGCATAACTGTCTTGGCGATCTTGAGCAGCTTTCATTCTTTGGCGAATCAAGTCCACCTGATCTCTCATCTGCTGCACAAACTCTGGGGAAGACAGCTTCTTCTCCCCCACTCCTTCCCAACACACTGCGATCTACATTTTCTGCCATACAAAGCTTCAAACGGTACCATGCCAATCGTGACCTGATAGCTGTTATTATAGGAAAACTCAACCAAAGACAACGAGTCTTGCCAGCTACCACTGAAGTCCATCACAACAGCTCTCAACATATCCTCTAAAATCTGGATATTCCTCTCTGATTGGCCATATGTTTGGGGTGATACGCTGTACTCATAGCCAATTTAGTTCCCAAAACTGTTTGCAAACTTTTCCAAAACCTGGAAGTAAATCGAGGATCACGATCTAAAACAATCGAAACTGGCACACCATGCAAACGTACCACAAAATCTATGTACAGCTTCGCCCTCTTCTTCAAAGAATAGCTCATGTTGTAGGGAATGAAGTGCGCAGACTTCGACAATCTGTCTATCACAACCCACACAGCATCACAACCTCTGCTGGAACGAGGCAAATGCGTGACAAAATCCATAGATATGTGCTCCCAATTCCATTGGGGCACCTCTAAGCTATGCAAAAAACCATCAGGTCACATCATCTCTGCCTTGACTTGCTGAAAATTCAGACATCGGGCTACAAAATCAGCAACATTACTCTTCAAACCTGCCCACCAGTAATGCTGCTTCAAGGCATGATACATCTTCCTTGCACCAGGATGACACTGTATCTACTGCAATGTGCTTCACGCAAAATATCTTCCTTAAGATCAATCAAATTTGGCACAAGTCTACCACGAAACCTTAAGCAACCATCAGAAGAGACAGTATAGTCTTCCAACTGTCCAGCTCTCACCTTCAGCTTCATCTCATGGCTGGAAGGATCTGTCCTTTGAGCTGCTCTAATGCTAGAAACAAGCTGTGGCTCAACTTGAAAAGAAGACACAACAACATAATCCTCAGCTAGTAAAACCTCCAACCAGTAGTGCTAAGATGCTCATGGACCTTAGAAATCTGCATCGAAGCCAGCATCGCTACTTGAGCCTTTCTGCTCAATGCATCAACAACTACATTCATCTTTCGAGGCTGGTATTTGATCTCACAATCAAAATCCTTAAGCAGCTCTGTGACACCCAAACCCAACGGGGCCACGAGGAATGGGGTAAACAAAATTTTCGAATAAAAGAAGGGCTAAAAGATAATTTGTTATAAGCTGCATCTCTTATAACTCAAAGGAAACAAAACACAAAACCATTCGAAAGTTCAGCAGATACTCAAATACGCACGCTACTGCTAAAAACTTTTGCAGAAAACAGGGTATTTCATATATCTTTGCAATTACGGTTTACAATAGCTGCTATTCGATGTAAATATACAACCATTGCTACTGATTTAATACAGCACAACCTAATCAAAAAAATATAACTATGACACGGAAAACGTAGGCCTTGGATAAACACAACGCCACCCATCTGCTGATTCAAGTTCCACCTGCTGTTCCTCCATCAGCTGTCGTACCTGCACCATTTTAAAAGCTAGTGAGCCTAAAGGCTCAGCAAGTAAAATCTGAGTAATAACAATTTCATAAAACGCAGGCAGACATCTGTACAATGCATATGTTAAGGAACTTCAAATATACTGTATCATTTTCATAAACATATCAATGAAACATCGGGTTCCATCATTTAAAACATTTGCTTCCCATTTTAAAACTTTACTGAGTATTGAATTCGACTTTGGAAACATCGTTAAACTGGAACTGATTGAGAGAAAAACCAGTCGAAATGAATAGTACCAGTCGCAAGACTAATACCTGCTGAAATGAAAAGAAATACATCTGCTGGTGAACAGTACCAGACGCAAGAATAAATAAATATAAAATGAAACGATGTCGTTGGGGTGATCAGCAGACGAATACAAAACTACCTGCTGATCTTTGTATAAAGTGAAACGGTGTCGTTATAGTGATCAGCAGACGAACACAAAACTACCTGCTGATCTTTGTATAACTAAATGGAACGACGTCGTTAGCACATCAATCAGTCGCAAGGAAAAGTGCTAACACGATTATATAAATAAATAGTACCAGTCGCAAGACTAGTACCAGCTGGAATAAATAGTATTTGAAATTAAAGCAACTGCTGAATTTAAAATCACAATGCAGCTGCTGATTCCTTATCAAAGGACAGCAACTGCTGATACTAAATAAAGAAAGACGCATCTGCTGATGAACAGTGGATCTGCTGGAATTTACGAAAAACGCTTATAACATCAAAACAACGATCGCACTACCAGCCGTTGCCTATTAAACCAGACTTTATACTGATCTAACTCGCACTGCTGATTACACAAATCATCAAATCCTGATATTACAACAGAGAGGAAAACATTCATAAACCTTATATCAATGCAGCTGCTGAATCTTAACAAGTAGAAACAGCTGCTGGGACATAACTCGACATTTGTGATATCAGAACAATAACAATGTCATCAGCTGCTGCCTATCAAACCATACCAATGATTCAACCAACAGCTACCGATTTCACAGTTATCAAATTCTAATATTACTGCTATTTCGAGAAGAACATTCATAACATCTCTGGAATTGAATTCGAACCCTCAGTATATTTAAAACATCATAACTTTATGGAAATCATACTGGAAGCTTTATAAACAACAACAACATGATTTTGAACCCATCTATCTTTCCTTATCATGTCTAAATCATTTCAAACATGAACTTTTAAATATATCCATAACATACAGGCACGCAGATCCAATAAAACACAATATATACTTCAAATGGTGTAGAAAAGATCAGCTTTTACGTGCCTTGAT
>KV014929.1:3413-14987 GCA_001598015.1 Dorcoceras hygrometricum | reverse complement strand
TTTCACAGTTATCAAATTCTAATATTACTGCTACTTCGAGAAGAACATTCATAACTTTTCTGGAAGTGAATTCCAATCCTCAGTATCTTTTAAACTTCATAAACTTTCTGAAAATCATACTGGAAGCTTTATAAACAACAACAACATGATTTTTGAACCCATCTATCTTTCCTTATCATGTCTAAATCATGATTTCACAGTTATCAAATTCTAATATTACTGCTACTTCGAGAAGAACATTCATAACTTTTCTGGAAGTGAATTCCAATCCTCAGTATCTTTTAAACTTCATAAACTTTCTGAAAATCATACTGGAAGCTTTATAAACAACAACAACATGATTTTTGAACCCATCTATCTTTCCTTATCATGTCTAAATCATTTCAAACATGAACTTTTAAATATATCCATAACATACAGGCACGCAGATCCAATAAAACACAATATATACTTCAAATGGTGTAGAAAAAGATCAGCTTTTACGTGCCTTGATTTGAAGCTTTGCAACCACAGCTAGTTCCGGCAGAATCCTCCCTTTTTGAGCAACACACAAATTCTTCTGGAAATTTCTTTGAAGAACACTTTAAAACTTTTCTTTGCAAATGATACAAATCTTACTTTAGAAACAAGTATTTATATGAAAGGGATTAGTGGCAAGCTACTTGAAAAATCAAGCATGACACACTTCCAAAATTTAGTAAAATTCCCTTCATATCATTTTAATTTGTAAAACACCAAACCTTTTTCAAAAGAAATCATTTTACCTCCTTAAAATATTTTACAATCAATTTCAAACCAACTTGTGCATTGCTCTTTGGAGTTACCTGCTGGTACCAGCCGCAGCGCACCATTACCTGCTGAAATCAACAATTCAGCAGATACATAATATTCAAAATTGCCAATTGGCCCATACGATTAATAGAATGCATAAATGTGGTCCTATGGATTTTGGGGCGTTACAGTTTTGTTCGTGGTGATGTATGTGTTCACCGTCTTGGCAGAAATTATTTTCAAAGGAGAGAAGGTCTTCGCCTCTCCCAAGGTGACCGCAGGGTCGCCTTTCAAAAGAACACAGATTTGAGCCGCAAAACCCTTGGCTCTTTTGGTTGTTCTGTTAGCCATCTCCTTCAAAACTTCAAAAATAATTTTGCTCCAATTACCTTGATCCCAAAATGTATCGCAGTCATCATCAGAAATCTTTCGTGAGTTACGACATCGAACGAGCCAGCTTTAACAGTAATGGAATTTGCCAAAATATCGTTCAACAAGCGAAACTCATACTTCATCAACCTCTTCTTGCATGAGAACTGAACCGGCACACCAGTCTTATAGAAAAGAGTTCTTGCCTGCAACACCAAATCATTCGGCACTTCCAAAAAATCGGTTAATCCATCAGTAGGCAGATTGAATACGCCTGCAAACTGTCCTCATAAATTGCTACAAACTTCCCGGAAACAGCACAGACAACATCACCATCTTGCACAAAAGTGGTGTCGAAAAATTGCTCCAGTTCCTGCTCATATAACACAAAGGGACATCCTAGAAAACCTCGAAGCCCAGTAGCCTCTAGGGCTCGAAACATCCGTACCATCCCCTCATTATCATGAATCCCCAAGACTGAATCAAAGTTGACTTGCAGAGTGTTGGTGATGAATGAAGATGCCATTTCAGATAGTATATCGAACAAGAGAACGCCTGAAAGGTAAATAATCTGCAAATAGAGAACACCAGAGAGCAAGAATGCACGAAAGTTTGAAAGTAATTTTGCCAAACTAAGATAACTAAGAAAAGAAACGGCGTAATGTAAACAGGGAATGTGAAACGGTGAGAGAATGTGGATGTGACGTTTCATATGATGACAACACGTGTCAATCATCCGTTTGCGCGATTATAATTTTAAAGGATTTTGACAATATTGTGAAATGATTTTAAAAATATTTTAAAAAGATTTTGAATTTTAACCGCGAGGGTGAAAAAGTAAAAGAAATAAATAGCACCAAATGCTTAACACGTCACAGCCTTAGGATCTATTTTGATGTGTCAGCAGAGGTATTACGGGATCTGATCACGGATAAGCATCAACTGTGTATACATGACATCTGAGTGTATCTAGATCTCACATATTCAGCTGACTCAGTACTTATTAATCCAGATCTCTCTTTCCCCCAAAAGCATTAGACCTCCCAAGTCTGAAATTTTACCAGATCTGAAAATCAGTTCCCCCTGAACAGTAGACTTAGATCTGATAAACACAGAAGCTGTTCAACCTACAAGTTATTAGCGCAAAGATAGATCAAGGCAGTTCTAAGAGACCCAAAATGTTTCTGAAATAAGAAAACTTAGCGTCTGGTAGAGGCTTTGTGAAGATGTCAGCTACTTGCTAGTCAGTCGACACGTACTCCAACCTGACGTCCTTCTTGAGTACATGATCTCTTATGAAATGATGCCTGATGTCGATATGCTTTGTTCTAGAATGCAGCACTGGATTTTGAGTAATCGCGATAGCACTGGTGTTGTCACAGAGAATAGGCGCTTCAGAAGCATCAATGCCATAGTCCTTTAGCTGGTGTTGAATCCATAAGATCTGAGCACAGCAGCTCCCAGTCGCTAAGTACTCTTCTCAGCTGTGGACGTTGCAATAGAGGTCTGTTTCTTACTGAACCAGGAAATCAATCGATCTCCTAAGAATTGACAAGTACCGCTTGTGCTTCTACGATCAACTCTACATCCTGCGTAGCCTGCATCACTGTAACCGATTAGTTGAAAGCTAGAGTCTTTGGGATACCAAAGACCCACGTTGGAAGTTCCCTTAAGATATTTCAGGATACGCTTTACAGCAATGTAATGAGATTGCTTTGGCTCCGCTTGTAATCTAGCACACATACAGACAACAAACATGATGTCTGGTCTGCTAGCGGTTAAGTAAAGCAGGGAGCCTATAATACCACTGTGAAACCCAAAAGCTGATGAGATTAATTGAGTTAATTAATCGGGTTTTATTGGACTCAGTTGAGATCAGCTTTTAGTCGATATGCTTGGAGAAGCTATCGGGTTTCGTTTTGTCCTTAGAACAATGCTGGAGAGTTGAGGAATTGAATTCAGCGATCAGAAGTTAGCGTGGGTCATCGCTGGATGCTAGTGTTCAGTAGTGGTGACGTGAGCAGTTGTCGCTGGATTGTTGGTTTTCAGTTTTGAGGAGAAAACTGATATCGATGGCATTCAGATGTCTCCTAGCGTGTCTTCAGTAGCTGGTGTTAGTACGTCGTCGTTTGGATTAGTTGGAACGACAGCGTTTGGATTAGCGAAGAAGACTCAGCTGTGAGTTGCGTTAGCTTTCAGCTGTGCGAGAGATCAGATGTTGGTTAGTTGTTCAGCAGTGAGTAGCGGGTGACGTGTCCAGCTGCGACAGTAACTCTCTGTGACGTTGTTTGGTTTAAGTGATCGTTGTTTTGGCGTAGAATGAGATATGTGGCAAGATCTGGTTGCGAGCGGGAATATCAGCTGTGTTAGCTTAAGTTGTCGGTGGATCTGTTCCTAGTTTCTGTCAGCAGTGAGATTTAAATAGGGAGCTTAGCCTTAGTTCTCTATTATTGTTCCCGACACTTAGAATATTTCCCGATAGCAAACTCTGTCGCGATACCCTAGCTACTGTTCACCAAACCTTATCTCCTTCGATTACCGATGGTAGACAGCTCCGATTGGAGTAAGAGTGGTAGCGTTGGACTCATCTTACTAGGACACTTTGTTTGACGTTGCTCTTGAACATTTGCTTGAAGCTGGTGAGGTGTGCGAAGACATCTCGCTTCTGTAGTCTGTTAGCATAAGCGTCGGATTTATCTCCTAGCTTGTTGGGGTAAGTGTTCAGATTCTACCTTGTGTTGTTTATAGCTCTCTGTTGAGTAGAGGGATAGAATAGCGCTGGTCGAGTTCGTAGCTCCCAGCTGTTGCCTTTCTGTGTTTTGGTTCTTGAGCAGTTGCTTGTGTTTGGCTTAGCAGGTGACATATCTGTGTTGCTCGGACCCTGTTTGTGGTAATTGTAGCTCAGAAGACTTGATGTACGGATGTGAGCTTGTTACAGCATTGAGATTTGGCATGGATATTGTTAGAGTAGATGCCCAACTAGCCAACTTGTGGCGTGTGGGTTTTATGGACTCTTGTATATGACAATATTTATTTATGAAATACGCATTTATTTATGGCATTCTTTATTTTCATTATGTTATATAATGTTTACAATTGTGTTGGATAAAGACCTAGAATGCACCATAGTGTATGTTAGATGTGATAGTGGATATGATGGCTATCATGAAACATATCTAATAGTCACTGTGCATTCTGAATTCGTTCCTAGTCGATTGGGCCGTCAAAATGAGGATAAGGCTGCCCGAGCTTGAGACTATCATCTGTGATGTGAAGTACCATGTTTCATTGGTAGGGAACATTGTGATTTTCTGAGCATGTAGATGGATAGTGACCTGGTGATCTATCGAACTACCCTCGTTCGGACTTTCCAAGTGGTTACCATTTATCGAGTGGATAAGTCCTAGGTCTTGGTTGTACTGATTAGTCCTCACTACTCGAAACGTCATTGAGACTCTACATGATAGGCGCCTCACTTTGACTCGTTTACCGACTCACTTGGGGTCATTAGGTGGCGGGATTGGGTGAGGCCCCGATGCATGTAGGAGTCGATGCTTCGTTGTCGAGGATTCACCGCTCGCGTTCATGCGTGGATATCCTATGTTATCTTAGGAGACAATAGTGTGATAAATCTCTGGCCAGATTACTGGATGTGTTTTAGGTAAATGGGTTTGCCTAGTAACACTCGCGATGTCACTATTTGATCTCCAAGATGTATGCATGGCTATCGGATCTCTAGCGACTCTCGATTTACCAATGGTCGTTGATCTGATCGGGATATATGTGTTGAAAGGACCGTACAGTACGCTAACCATGACCGACTGGTTCTTGCAGGCACTATCAGTGATACCTAGGGGATCATGGGGTGATGTTGCTAGGCGCTTTACCATGATCCGATGGGCAAGTCCGAAATTGTGATTTCGGAGTCACAATGGTTGTGGGCCCATGGCTAGCTGTATCCCTGAACCATTGAGGGTCACACAAGTACTGGATTCACGATTCCCGCATGGAAATTGAGCTCAATGTGTTGAGCATAGGAGGAGGATTTTAGGGAGTGCGACTTCCTAAAAGTCAACAGGGGTCAAATTGAGATTTCCCAAAAGTTGAGGGGCTAAACTGCTATTTTGGTCTAGGTGGTCTGAAAAATTGTTTTCGCATCATAATATTCAGTTTTGGAAACTGAGTCGATCGGTTCGATCTGATCGTCGATCAGAATTGTGATGAAGCCACGGTGGTACGGTTGAAACGAATGTTCATATATTGGACTGGGCCCGCCCCAGGTCCAATGGGCCGGTTCAAGCCCATCATTGGTCTACTTATGCTAGACCTAGGGCTACACATCACTACACTAGATCACACAACCCTAGCCTCCAAGCTCCAAAACCACCGCCCCCTCCTCTCAAACCTCACGCACGGCCGCGCCACCACCGCGCCTCCATCGGCCGCCGCCGTCCGCCGCCTGCTACGTGATCGGACTTGTTTCGATCACCGCGACGAGGAGTTTCCGTCCGTGCCAAAATCCGTCAGATCTTCTAGTGCAGATTGACGGAGGAATCTTGAATCCGGTAGTGGAGCTGATTAGGAGGATCTACCGCCGCCTACAATTCAAGAGCCAGATTTCCCTGTGAATTCTGGCTGGAGCCAGGCGCCTAGACGCCAGCAAGGTAGCAATTCGATAAACGCCCTATGAATGTTTATTGATTGTTTAAATGTATTGAACGCATCTCGGGGCATAATTTTAATTTCCGCTGCGCCCCCGGGAAGCGGGATCCGGATCCGCCATTGTATGCCAACAGATATGTGCTCGTGCTTGTTATTTTTGATGCTGTGTATATTGTCTTGTTAGCTGTTGCATTGTGTTGCACTGCATACACACATCTGTTCCATGTTGTTTCAGATCTCTTTCAGCTGTGCCTTTTGCTTGCTGATTGAGCGTGCCAGGGTGATATGAGAGGCGAGCGGGTAACATCCGTACCTAATCTCCCTGCTGGGACTATTAGCCACCATGAGCGGAGTGGGTAGCTCCCACATCTCATGTGTTGGGCAACAGCGGGTTGAGCGTTGTTTATGCACCTGGTTCCGTGTGCTGAGATGAGTGGGTAGCTCCCATATACTCACACTCCTTGTGGCCACTTTCTTTTGTTCAGATTCCAGTTTTTGAGCTGTACTTGGAATCCTTTGGCTCCCTGTGTTTGGTTGTAAACTTGATCTCATGCATAGCATTTTCATTTTATCTGTTGATGTCTAATTGATGTTTTCAGTTGCTCTCCGTACTGGGGTTTGACCACATGTCCTTCTGGGGCTGGTATTTGTTTGCCTGTGTGTGTTTTCAGGTTACCATGGTTTGGTTGTAAACTTGATCTCATGCATAGCATTTTCATTTTATCTGTTGATGTCTAATTGATGTTTTCAGTTGCTCTCCGTACTGGGGTTTGACCACATGTCCTTCTGGGGCTGGTATTTGTTTGCCTGTGTGTGTTTTCAGGTTACCATGGTTTCTCTGTTGGTCATGGCGTAGACCCAACTGGAGGTGCCCCAGGAGGTGGTTAGAGTGTCCCAGTTAACGTATAGCATATTATGTATCAGTACTATTGGCCGGGGGTTGTCCTGTGCTTTGTAGTAGATGTTGTTTGGTACTTGATATGTGTTCTAATGTTGTACTGTTGTACTAAATTGTGTTGTTAAGCTGGGATATTTTAAGTATTGCTGTATTTTAAATTATATGTTTTAATCGTCAGGCCAAAAGCGAAAATTTAAGCCACTTTTGTATGCTTCCGCTATTGTTTTGCGTGGTTTAACTCTGAGTAGAGCACGAGGCCTGACACTTTTGGTATCAGAGCTTAAGCTGGGATAAGCTCGATTTCTTTGATCACACTTGAGTCTAGGCACGGTGTTGTGTGTTGCAATATGTGATTTACTTGTTTTGTGCTATATTTTCTTGCTGTGTGATCTTACCCTCTTAGTATCTTCGTAGATGCCTCCTAGACGTAGGGGTAGAGGTAGAGGTCAGTTTTAGCTGGAATCTGAGGGTCAGAACGAGGAGGAAGTGCAGCATAGTATTCCTCATCGTGGACGCGATAGACAGATTGACTTGGAGGTAGATGAGCTGGCAGCCCGAGTGGACGATATGGAACTGGTGATGGCGAGGTTTCAGCGAATGAATCCTCAGACATTCAATGGCGATGAACCTAGTTCCGATGCTGAGTCTTGGTTGCAGCATATTACCTGGTTGTTCGACCGGGTCAGGTATGATGATGAGCGTAGGCTGAGTTTAGCTACGTTTCAGTTGAGGAGAAGTTCCGAACGCTGGTGGAGAGCTGCTTCTAGGACTCTCGAGGAGACAGGCGTGGGGATTTCGTGGAGTAGCTTTTGTACTGCCTTTCGCCAAGAGTACGTTCCGGAATCTTTTGTGAACGCCAGGGAGCGTGAGTTCGATAACTTGGTTCAGGGAACCATGTCCGTGGGAGAGTATGCCTGGAGATTTTCTTCTCTTCTTGCATATGTTCCGTACGTTGCTGGCCGAGAGAAGGCAAAGAGGAACAAGTTCATGGAGGGGCTCAATGAAGAGCTGTATTATTTTGTATTGGCGGGTTCACCGGCGAGCTATGAAGAAGCGGTGGACAGGGCTATAGATATTGAGGAAGAACTGCAGAATCATTGGACGCGTGTTAGGCCTCAAGGAGTGCAAGGTAGTCGTCCCGTGGTTCAAAGGGTGCAACCTTCCCAGTCAGTGCTGTCGTCTCAGCCACCCCATCAGCAGGTAGCTCAACAGCCTGGACACCAGAGGTTTAGGCCTCGTGGTCGTCAGTTTAAGAAGAAGTATGGTTCGAGTTCCTCTGGCATGGGGAGTTCGAGCAGTGTTAGTAGTTCCCGGGTTGAGTATTGTGGCCAGTGTGGTGGAAGGCATCCTACAGCACAGTGTGTAGGTGTGCAAGGTTCTTGTAATGTCTGTGGTCAGTACGGACACTTTGCTAGGGTGTGTCCTTTGTCTGGATCGCAGCATACCGACGCTCCACCGCAGGGTCGAGGCGGATCGTCTAGAGGTCGTTCTGCTTTTCCATTCAGCAGTAGAGGTTAGGGGAGTAGGTGTGCAAGGTTCTTGTAATGTCTGTGGTCAGTACGGACACTTTGCTAGGGTGTGTCCTTTGTCTGGATCGCAGCATACCGACGCTCCACCGCAGGGTCGAGGCGGATCGTCTAGAGGTCGTTCTGCTTTTCCTATTCAGCAGTAGAGGTTAGGGGAGCCTCAGTTTAGGCCGTTTCAGCAGTGTGGTCCTTCGCGGTTTGGACAGTATTCCCATCCTCAGTTTTCTGGACCTCAGTTTGCCCAAGTGAATGCCATGATTAGGGAACAAGAGGAGGGCACGCCAGGCGGAGGGATTATCGCAGGTACTTGTCTTGTTTTTTATTTTCCTGCGTGTGTGTTGTTTGATACAGGAGCATCACATTCTTTTATTGCTGATGCATTTGTGGTTGAGCATGGGTTGCATACCACATCTTTGTGTGATGTTGTATCTGTTGCGACTCCAGCCGGCGCGAGCTTGTTTTCCCAAGACATTTTGTTGAATGGTATTCTTAGGTTTGTTGAGAGTGTGTTGTAAGCCAACCTGATCAGGCTAGTGATGTGGGATTTCGATTGTATAGTGGGAATGGACGTGTTGTCTAGCTATAGGGCCACTGTGGATTTTTCCATGGTGTTGTGCGATTTAGGCCCCAGTCTGGCGAGAAATGAAATTTCTATGGCCAAGATTCCCAGTCTAAGATTCCTTTAGTCTCTGCGATGGAGATGTTTAGCCTGTTGTCGCTAGAGAATGCTGATTTTATGATCTATGCCTTAGATGCATCTTCTTCTTCGAGCGTAGAGCTTAGTAGAGTCCCCGTGGTTCGCCATTCCCGGATGTGTTTCCGGAGGAGATTCCTGATTTTCCTCCGAGGAGAGAGATAGACTTCAGCATTGAGTTGGTGTCTGGTACAGATACGATTTCGCGTGCTCCGTATCGTTTAGCGCCTGCTGAGTTGAGGGAGCTTAAGGTTCAGCTTAGTGATTTGCTGGAGAAGGGATTCATTAGGCCTAGCATGTCCCCGTGGGGAGCGCCTATCTTGTTTGTTAAGAAGAAAGACGGGTCGATTAGGATGTGCATCGACTTTAGGCAGTTGAATAAGGCGACCGTGAAGAACAAGTACCCTTTGCCTAGGATCGATGACTTGTTTGATCAGCTTCAGGGTTCGGCTATGTTTTCGAAGATCGATCTTCGTTCGGGGTACCATCAGTTGCGCATCCATGAGCAGGATGTTGAGAAGACTGCGTTTCATACAAGGTATGGGCATTACAAGTTTCTAGTTATGCCTTTTGGTTTGACGAATGCTCCCGCAGTTTTCATGGATTTGATGAATAGAGTCTTTAGAGAGTTCATCGATCAGTTTGTGATTGTGTTCATCGATGACATTTTGGTGTACTCTAAGACTCCGTTGCAGCACAAAGAGTATTTGAAGTTGGTTCTTCAGAAGCTTCGAGACTCGAAGCTGTATGCTAAGTTTTCCAAGTGCGAGTTTTGGTTAGACCGAGTTGTGTTTCTGGGTCATGTGATTTCTGTTGATGGTATTTCTGTGGATCCCAGTAAGGTAGAGGCTGTGATTAACTGGGAGCGTCCCAAGAATGTTGCTGAGATTCGTAGTTTCTTGGGTTTGACTGGCTATTATCGGCGGTTTATAGAGGGATTCTCTAGTATAGCTAAGCCAATGACGCAGTTGACTCAGAAAGATAAGAGGTTTGTGTGGATTGAGCAATGCGAGAATAGTTTTTTGTTGCTCAAAGAGAAGCTAACTAATGCGCCTGTGTAAGCTCTGCAGTGTGGTTCAGGTGGTTTTGTTGTTTGCGCAGATGCTTCCTTGAATAGATTGGGTTGTGTGTTGATGCAGAATGGTCGAGTCATTACTTATGTCTCTCGTAAGTTGAAACCGCATGAGACTTGTTACCCAGTTCATGATTTTAAGTTAGCAGCAGTGGTTTTTGCTTTTAAGATTTGGCGTCACTACCTGTATGGTGAGCAGTTTGTGGTGTACTCCGACCACAAGAGTCTTCAGTATTTGTTTTCTCAGTCAGATTTGAACATGAGACAGCGTAGATTGATGGAGCTGCTAAAGGATTTTGATTGTGAGATCAAATATCAGCCTGGGAAAGTGAATGTAGTTGCTGATGCATTGAGCAGGAAGGCTCAAGTGGCGATGCTGGCTTCGATGCAGATTTCGAAGGTCCATGAGCATCTAAGCACTACTGGTTGGCGATATTATCCAGCTGAGGACTATGTTGTGGTGTCTTCTTTCCAAGTTGAGCCACAGGTTGTTGCTAGCATTAGATCAGCTCAGAGGACTGATCCATCCATCCATGAGTTGAAGCTGGAGGTGAGAGGTCAGTTGGAAGACTATTATGTCTCTTCTGATGGTTGTTTGAGGTTTCGTGGCAGGCTGGTTGTGCCAAATCTAATAGATCTGAAGGAAGAGATCTTGCGTGAAGCGCATTGTAGTAGATACAGTGTCCATCCTGGTGCAAGGAAGATGTATCATGCCTTGAAGCAGCATTACTGGTGGGCAGGTTTGAAGAGTGATGTTGCTGAGTTTGTAGCCCGTTTCCTGAATTTCAGCAAGTCAAGGCAGAGAGGATGAGACCTGGTGGTTTGTTGCAAAGCTTAGAGGTGCCCCAATTGAATTGGGAGCACATAGCTATGGATTTTGTCAAGCATTTGCCTCGTTCCAGCAGAGGTTGTGATGCAGTTTGGGTTGTTGTAGACAGATTGTCGAAGTCTGCGCACTTCATTCCCTACAACATAAGCTATTCTGTGAGACCTGGATTTTTATTAGGGATTAATTGTTGAATTAATCGAGTTTTGATGATTTCTGTGATTTAGATTTCATTTTTGTATGTTGGGTTGCATTTTCGGGTCGAGAATCACATTTGGACCAATTCTGGAAATTTCGAGATTTTCGAATTTCGGGTGAAACCTGTTGGCAGATTTCATGACGTCAGCAGCGTGTGTTGTCGTCGTTTGGCTGACGTAAGCATTGCTGTTGAGAGATCTTTCGGTGAATCTGTTGGTAGATCTCATGACGTCAGCAACATGTGTGGTCTTTGTGTGGCTGACGTAAGAAGACCTGTCCGCGTTTTTGGTGCCGTGCGTAGTTGTTATGTGTTTTTCCCGATCTCAGCGTGCGACCAGATTTAATGACGTGTGCATTTTCTCCCGTTGCGTTGTATAGCAGATTTGCTTGCGTAAGTAGCTTTCTTCCGTTGTGGGCGCGCGACTAGTATAGCGATCAGATTTGGTGACGTAAGCAGTTCTTCCGGTAGTACAATGCGACGTCGTTTTGGGGATTTTAGTGTGTTTTAGCGCCTGCGTTGGTTTTGAGAGATCTGTTGACTATTTGAAGCTTTGAAAG